>OZ024772.1:2502568-2620068 GCA_964017025.1 Stenichneumon culpator
GGAAGATGCCGTCGTACCGTGTGCACCCGGCTTCTTCTTCCTTCTTCTTGCTAATGGCCGCGATCGAAGCACGCGTGCTATTGTTACGCTCATTTTCAATACGGGTTTTTCTCACGGTTCAGCTCACGGCTTTGCACTCATTCCGGTACATCAGCATCGGTAAAGCGTGTCATCGATTTCAAGACATCGTTGCTCACAAGGAACGCGAGTTTTCTTTCGGCCAAGTGCCAAGTGTCTTACGCCGGAGAAGCTCGCGCGCTCAACAGGTGTGCGATGCGTCGAGTCGCACACGGTCCGATCACCCGGGTTTTGTCGCGGATTAATATAATCGAGACGGCTCATTCAGGATCATTGTTCGACATTCGCATTTTACGGCTATTCTCACGCACGTGTACGGTGCATTTGTGTTGTATACTGTTGTGAAAGAAAATATACATTTACTTTCGTTATTGTTAAATTGTGACCATCTTATTTTTTTCTACCCGCTCCGCTATCTTACCATCGGGGCAAAACTCAAACACTTACACATATGTACATTACAATCTGTATCACGTAGCGGCGATAGCAAGAAATTAGGGTTTCGGGAACCCAACATTGAGAGAATTTACGGATTGCATGACAGCCGCTTTGATGCAAGCATGAAGACTAGAGTAAAGGAGGCCGAGCGCTTATGCGAAAAGTACTAGAATCGTGGTCGGTGAAACTGTAGCCAGAAAGGGTTCCAAATTGAACCACAAGCGTCGCTGCGAACTCTTTCGACGGGTTTGAAGTACGTTGTAGGCGATAGCGTGAAGTATGCATAGTGAAGCTCGAAAATCGATTCATTCCTTTCGCCGCATGCTCCGTTCGCCATGTCCATGTCGTGTGACACAAGTCGGCAGTTTATGTAATAAAATCGCAGTGGATTAATCATTTGATAAGTGAGAGCAGGTAAGACTTCAGTTTACCTATTATTAATGTTGATATGATTATTTAATTCCCCGATTCATGGACGCAGAGTATTTTTAACACATTTACATGCTGTTTAATAATAAAACATTCCAATTAAACTAGTAACTGTAGATTTTTTAATCAGCTTTAAAGTTGAAATTGTTTTTCCATTGCTACAGTATAAATATCAGTGTATTCGTTTAAATTTGTTCGCATAAGGATGGGCAGGTTATGTGCAGTGCCAAACTGCCCAAGTGGTCACGACAAAAACCGTAATCGACGCAAACGGGCTGGGCTGCGACAAGCTTCTCTGTTCAGTGTACCTAAGGTAAAGTTATTTAAATCTTGTTCTTTTTATATCGTTGTCATTATAATATTGTCCCTTGTAATTCTGAAATGGAAATATTTTTGTTTGTTTTCTCTATAGCACAACAACATGGCAAAAGTTTGGAGCACGATTTTGGGTTTGGATCTATCCGAGAGACATTTAGTTTGCGAACTACACTTTTCAAAGGACAGCATAAAGACGGAAGATCAAATACGTTTGGCAGATAGAACGATACATCGAACACCACGCCGAAACTGGGCACTTAAAGAAGGAGCAACACCTGTTGCGATTGCTGAGAAGGTAATATCATTGTTATCAACAAAAATTAATGTCTCCGCTGTGACCTGTGCATGCATATAAGTAAACATGGAGGTATCGAGCTTAAAATGGATACGGGAATCGACTAACACTGTACAATGTTTCGTATTAAATTTGACGAAAATTGATCCAACCGTTTAAATTTTATAGAATATTGAACATTTCGAATATCTTAAAAAATCTGTTTTTTACACCTGACATGAGGTTCAGAATCAAGTATCACGCTAAGAGTAAAATGAGTTATAGTTTTATAATCAGCGATGACGGATAGATTAAAAATTGCCTTTAAACAACGAAATCCGCAAATTTCAGTTTGCGATTTTTTACAATAAATGTTGGTGTCAATTTTGACGATTTTAATTTTATGAGATGTAGAAATTTTTTCATGTTACGAAAAAAAGTGCAAAGTAATTTGCATATGGTTTTTCTATACTTAAGGGCTTACGGTAAATGCCACAGTAAATGGGCAAAAACGCATACATATTTCATGTTTTTTTCTCGGCAAACATGCGCTTTATCGATTTAATTTTTTAGGGTGGAACGAGGATATATTACAAAATATTTAGGAATGTTTTCATTCAATTTTATGTTATGTATTGTTTAAATCGGTCAGCGTATTTTTTTTTTAAGTTCCTTTGTGGTGTCCCTGATTTCAACTTGTCTTTTTATCAGAAACAAAAATGTTTAATTGACTCTTTACAAATGATAGATAACACAATCCTTTACGAGGGGAAAAAATAAAAACAAAAAAGAAATGGCGGTCATTAAGAAAAAGCCGATTTTTACCCGTTTTTCATCGCTGAATAATTTTAAAAAATTATTTTTATTATTTTTTAATACGAGACCGTCAAGGACTAAAGAATCTGTTGGAGTATATCGGTACAAATTTTCATAAAAATCCATCAAACGATATTCGAGATATCGGGGACACCGATCTTGCAAATCCCATTTTGAGGAAAACGCGTTCAACGTTCCGCCGCGTCGCTGCTCGAGCCCTCCGCCTCTTTCCACATAAGGGTTTGTAACTTTCGTAATTCGTTGAAGTACGATATAAAAATTTTACAAAATAACCTTGATACGAAAAGCTATAAAAAAAAATCGACATTTCACTGCGTCGTAAGCCCTTAAGTCAAAAATACAACGATAATAATGTTCGCAATCTTTAAATGCAGTTTTATTTAACAAATGAAGGGTCTTTGCGGATAAAAAGTGATTCAAGTCAGACAGTGTTTGAAAGCTGATTGCAGTTCAATTATGTTCGTTGGAACGTAACGTTAAAAAAATTTACGAGAGACATTGCAAATAGAAACTGATAACAGTTACATGGTTTTCGCCGACATTTGACCGTAAGAAAAAGAGCAGAAGCCATGGTGGACTGAATCTTATAAAAAACTTTTACGCCTTTTCGTTTGCATATAGAAAAGAATAAATTGTTTATCTGTCGTTTTGACCTCCGGATACATTGGAAAGAAAACGTATTGAAATGTATAAGTTATGTAGTAGTTTCTACATGCTTCGATCAGATATTTTGAGCAGGCGCTCTGAGGATGGGACCAGTAAATAAACAAATAATGTTTAAAGATATTAGATGCTTGTGTTTTTTTGTTAGACACTCTCACTTTGTTAAGGTGATTTTTCCACATTGTTATTTTATTTGCAGGACAACATTGGATGTGATCCCGGAATTCCAAATGCTCACAAAGAAACTGCTATTGTTTCTGACTCTCGCCCATTCGAAACAAAGTCTGTTACTGACGTTAGGACTTTTCGAAAAGAAATTGTGCTTGTCGAAGAATCGCTAGTGCCATTCGCTGCGACATCCATTACCGACGTTCAAACTCTTCGAAGAGAAGCCGCACTGGTTCTTGATACTCCGCTTGCTCCAAATGAAGCCACGTCTACCGTCGAAGTTCCAAATCTTAAAAAAAAAGTCGCACTCGTACGCCGTGCTTCTAGTTCTTCTGGAACGGCACCTGTTGCTGCGGCTTCGATCGCCGAAATTGATTTTGACCACGTCGATGAGCATCTACAAAGCAACGACTTTGTTGATAATCTGATGGAAACCTCCTCGAATATCTCGAATGACATCCAGGTAAAAATAGTTTCAAATTGTATTTTGATAAGCACGTATTTTCTTACCCACCCGTTATATACAAAGTTTATTCAATAAGAACTGGATGGTTTCATTAAGCCATCGAAATTACGGTCCGTTGATAATCATTTGTTATAAAATCAATGAATTTTAACTAACATGAAGAATGATACACCAAGATTCATTACGCGTACAACTATGGCCCGACTGTTTTTCTTAAAATACAAATTGTTGTTCATTACAGGAACACAGCGGCCTTCATAAAGAAGTCCATCATGAGGATGATACATACGACTTTGCCGGCCACCTGATGGAAACAAGCTTCGAAAGTTTGTCAGCTTCTAGTGAGGTAAAGCGATTTAAACGTAGCTTAAGGGGTTACGTCACAATAAATTGGTAAAAACGCACACATATTTCGTAATTTTTTTCTCGGTAAATATACGCTTTATCGATTTGATTTTTTTTAGGGTGGCAGGAGGGTATATTAAAGAACGTTTAAGAATTTGTTCATTCAATTTTATTGTTATTATGTATGTTCTTTATCGGTTGGTGTAAAATTATTTTTTCGAAAGTTTTCGTTGACTCTGATTTTGACTTGTCGTTTTATCTGAAGCAAAAGATTTTAATTGTTTCATAACAATTAAATGATATATAACGCGGTTTTTGACGAGGGAAAAAAGATTGCCAAATGACGGTCTTTTGGAAAAAATCGATTTTTACCCATTATTTAACACTGAATCATTTTTTAAAATTATTTTTGCTTCCTCAGAGGAAGCTATGTTTTCTTGAAATTTTTTTGTTTCGAGATTTTAATGTCAGCGTACTAGAAATGGTCGAAAACGTCGAGAAATGTGATTTTTAGCTGGCGTCTGGATGTGTGTGTGTGTGCGTGCGTGCGTGCGTGCGCCAGTGCGTGCGTGCCTGCGCGCGTGTGCGTGTGCGTGTGCGTGTGCGTGTGCGTGTGCGTGTGCGTGTGCGTGTGCGTGTGCGTGTGCGTGTGCGTGTGCGTGTGCGTGTGCGTGTGCGTGTGCGTGTGCGTGTGCGTGTGCGTGTGCGTGTGCGTGTGCGTGTGCGTGTGCGTGTGCGTGTGCGTGTGCGTGTGCGTGTGCGTGTGCGTGTGCGTGTGCGTGTGCGTGTGCGTGTGCGTGTGCGTGTGCGTGTGCGTGTGCGTGTGCGTGTGCGTGTGCGTGTGCGTGTGCGTGTGCGTGTGCGTGTGCGTGTGCGTGTGCGTGTGCGTGTGCGTGTGCGTGTGCGTGTGCGTGTGCGTGTGCGTGTGCGTGTGCGTGTGCGTGTGCGTGTGCGTGTGCGTGTGCGTGTGCGTGTGCGTGTGCGTGTGCGCGTGCGCGTGCGCGTGCGCGTGCGCGTGCGCGCGTGTGTGTGTGTGTGTGTGTGTGTGTGTGTGTGTGTGTGTGTGTGTGTGTGTGTGTGTGTGTGTGTGTGTGTGTGTGTGACAGACATTCATCATTTAGAATGACTGTAACTCGGAAACGGCTTGAGATAGCGGGTTGAAATTTTGTACATTACTAGAGTGGTTACGTCTCTTACTTCAGTGCAATTTTCATCAAGATTGAGGTTTGTTTCGATATTTTACGCGATGTCGAAATTTAAAAAAAAGTCTGTGGTGGCTCTAACTTTCGTAAAATTTGAGCTATCGTCCTAAAAATGGATATAAATACAATACTATGAACAAAGATCTTTGGTATTGAATTTGGCCGAAATCTACCGAAGGGATCAGATTTTATGGAATTTTGATTTTTTTTTTTTGTAAAATTACTAAAAATTGTCTAATTCGAGTAAACATGGAGGTATCGAGCTTTAATTTGGCACGGGAATGGACTAATACTGTACAATGTGTCATATTAAATTCGGCGAAAATTGATCCAACCGTTTAAATTTTATAAGATTTTGAAAATTTTGAATTTCTTGAAACTTTTTTTTTACGCCTGACCCGAGTTTCTGCATCAAGTATCGCGAAAAGCGTAAAATAAGTTATATTTTTGTAATTAGCGGCAAAGAATGGATTGAAAATTGCTTTAAAACGACGAAATCTAAAAATGTCGGTTTGCGATTTCCTATAATAAATTATGTTGTAAATTTTGACGGTTTTAATTTTATGAGATGTACACATTTGTTATGTTACGAAAAAAGGTGCAAAAAGTAATTTGCACATGCCTTTTCTATAGTTAACTCAAAAATACAAGCGTTGAAAATTGAAATTTTCATATCGCTTTCTTATAATGTACCCTTATTTTTTTTTGTGAAACTTGTATTTTAATTATAGCTTCCTCTATGAGGAAGCTATATTATTTTTTTATTATTTATATAAGCTTTTTATTTTTTTTATATGAAAACGTCAAAGACTAAAGAATCTGTAGACGTAAATCGATACAAATTTTCATAGAAATCCATCAATTCGTTTTTGAGATATTATGATTAACTTCATCTGTTAACTTTATCTTCACCGTCACATCGATTAAAAATGTCATGTATTTGTAAATGCGTTTCTACTCCACAGTCAATCCGTTTGTTGCAGATTGAGGGAAATATTGGAGCATCTGACGATGAACCGATGCAATTATTGATCGACGATATATTCGCTCATCTGGAGAAAAGACCACTGTCGGAAACTTCGTGCTGGGCGAAGAATCGAAAAGACGAAGATAGCATTGTCTTCGTAAAAATCTATCCGTATTCGTATGAACCGACACTCCGCTTGATAGTGTACAACGATCTCTCGGTCACGGTAAGAACGTTTTACTGATTACTTTTTATTGTATTATATTATATGCTCAACGGGTACATGGTGTTTGCACTTTTACACTTAAAAGCGTAAAGGATATCGCAAATGCAGCCGTAAAAGCGGAATATACTACGGTATATGTCGCAATTGTATTTGTGAAGTTTGAACAACCAATATTTTCTGAGATATACTGATATTTAAAAAAATGAATTCTGAACGGTGCACTTTAAAAATCTAAAAACAAATCACAGAAATCCCTCTCAAGTAGTACTACAAACTGGGAAATAAAAAAAAACACATTCGAGAGGTTGACCGAAAAAAGTGGCCCGGTTGATAAAGAATACCTTATATATAAATTAAATGACAGTATATATTAAACTTCAAAATATATTTTTAACGTAACTCCGACATCGAAGTCTTATTTCAAGGGTTCTGTAAAATACAGTCATCCATTGTTTTTTAATTGCCGAACGCTAGCGACACGTAACCACTTCAGTGTGAACTGCGCATGTAAGGCGATTCAAACGATTTAGCATTGAAATTAGTTTCTGATACATGCTGTCCGACTGCTGGGGTGGGTGAAAACATGGTGTCCAGCAGTCCTTGAAGTTCTTGAACTCCTGGAACTATCCTTGAATTTTGCCTGTCCTTGAAAAAGTCCTGGAATGTCTGAATATTACTCAATGTCCTTCAATTTTTAATTTTCCCCGCAAATTTGAAATTGTTTCAAAAATGTATATTACTAGCGGCCATTCTAAAAAATGTGTATCGCCGTTTTGGTGAGATACATATATACATTCGTGCATATCCAAATAGCACGGAAATATTTTTTGAAATATCGAAAATATTTGACTGATATACAAAAATATTGGTGAAATGTCTTAAAAACATTTTAATAGTATATTATGCGACAAGGGAGGAAGTGCATTTTCACCTCGCGTGAATTTCTGTCCTCCCTTCGCTCGGGCATCAAACTTCACGCTCGGTGAAAATACGCACTTCTTTTGTCCGCTCATAAATCTTATATTGCAATGTTTCCGAAATGGTTTGAAACACTTCAAAGTCAAAGATTGCATCACCAGGCCGATTTGTATATGCCACCCGCATAAACACCGAAACAATCGTAGAAATATTTCGGTGAAACATGCAATTGAAAACATTTCAAACTTTGTATCTCCGTTTCAGAAACACTTCAGATGTGTTGTAAGATTAAGTATGTTTCTGAAATATTTGAGAAACGTTTCATTGAAATATCTTTATAGAATATTTCAAAATATTATTTTCTTATATTCAGAAATATTTCGTAAGATTTAACCCTTCAGGTACCGAGGATTTTTTGCTAATCGCAAACGACCATGCCTTCTTTTAAACACAAAAACCATATGGATGTTCGTAATAAATTTTTTTCTGCGTTATCAAAAAAACAACATTTCAAGGTACGTCTGTGGATTTTTTTTAGCCCGTTAACTTGTTAATCGAATCGGTCGAAGGTTGCGTCGCACATCTGGAGCCGAATGAATATCAAAAAATGAACGTGCCGCTTGCTTTTGAGGTCAATAACAAACACGTATTGCTAAGAGTGTTTATTCTGTTTTAATGGTTATAAAATGTCTAGTATATTTATATTATATATTATACATTTGTATTCATTGTATAACAGTTATTCTCGGAACGAGTACGGGTAGCTATGGAATTCTATATGAACGATCCGAGATGTCCGGGTTTGGAAGATGCTGCACCAACGATCCATCTAATTCGAGTGGTCGAGAATCTTATTCGAGCGATGCTGTCACGCAAACCGTTAGAAGCGTTACGTCTGACTGACACCTGGATGCAGAAAAAGGTATGATGCATTGCAACTTTATAATTGAAACAACCGAAATTGGTGGTCATTATGCCGAATTACAGTCGTTAAGACATGTGAAATACTATTGAGTTGAAGAAGGATATCATCAGACCGACAACGATCAAATCTAATAGTTAAGGAGAGTATACCGTCACATTTCCAGCCCAAAGTGAGATACGGAGAGTATTTTCAATACTTCCAATGGGACAAAAATTTGAAAAAATCAACCGTTCAGATGGTTGATGGTTGGAACGTGGATTTTGCGTAGCAATAATTCTAAATAGTTATTAACAAAAATTGATGGTCCAAAAATTGTTCAACAAAAAACGAACAAGATAACTTGTTAGCTAAAATTGATTCGGTAATTTATTTGAATCGACATGAATTTTTTCAGCGTTTTTTTGTATTTACGAAATTCTTTTGTTCTTATTTTGCAAAATCGATAAAATGTCATGAATTTTTTTTACATATTGTTGCAAAAAGACTGCGCACTACAATTGAGAAGTTTCTAGATAATTGATCGAACAGATTCGCAAATACAGCTTAAATATTTTTCAAAACGGTGTTTTCGAAATTTCGAAAACTTCTGATAAATCTATATGTATTCGGATCCTTTGACGAATTAACCTAGGTTAAAAAGGTAGATTGCGGGTTGTTTGTTGAACAATTTTTTTCCTAATTTATTAATAACTTTTTCTTATTATTATTATTATGCAAAACCAATGTTCTTAGTACTTTCGGAATGCTTTATTTGAAAAAGTTTTATGTCCTTTTCGGAAGTGCCCTATTGAGAACACTCTCTACAGCTCCGATTACCGTTTCATTAAATGATTTTTAGAGGTTCACGATAACCTTCATAAATATCTAGAACTCGATGGTTGAAAGGTGTAAAAGACATGAGTCTTATTATTTTAAATAAGACCGCCAGCGTTTTATTTAGACAGAAAAATCGCGAATTACTGCACTTGTACTAAAATCATGCTCAACGACAAAGTCACTATTACATTTTCGATTGTTATACGCCGACTAGGTTTAGGCGCTGGTACTAGACCCTGCGCGACAATCTCATGTCGGATGCATCAATATCTTTTCGATAAAACGGAAATATGCTCATTGATAATATCAACCAACAACATGGAAATGCTGATAATTGTATTTATCTGTGTTGTAATGCTCATAACAGAAAATACTGATCATCATTTCTAACTTACGTAAGTGAAGTAACTACATGCATGACTGCACCTTTCTGCAAAGCTTCAATAGTGCTTCATCACGTCCAAACGATACAGTACATGTTATTATAGTATTACAAGCGTAATAGGGTAAACCATCCAGTCAATGGACACTTTCTATAAGAGCACGTACATAAAAAACGTTTATGCACTCCGTTACTTTGTCTGCTTAACTATCCAATCATTGGCCGGTCTACACTATCGCAAGTTAAATAACTGTAATTGAAAGTTTGCAAATTATTTTTACTGTAATGTTGATGCACGTACTGCAGTATTGTATCATAGAAAGCTTCCATTGTTATTCCGCAAACGCTATATACTGCGATATTAGGATATTTAGGTTTTAATTTATTTCATTGAACAATTAAGTTACGATTTTCTACAATCGGGTTAAGAAATGTTCAGCTCGGTTTTAAAAATGCAGGTGGCATTGCACATAGCTCTGTTGATGAAAAAAACTTGCAAATTGAAGTGTTCATATGGCTTTCTCTTAAAAGCTGCAAATTGAAATTGCCATATGGCTTTATCATAATGTTCCTTTATTCGCAAGCTTCTTCTATGAGAAAGCATTTTCTGTATTATTGGCTTCCTCAGAAACGAAGCTTTGCGACTAAATGAAAATTATGACAAAGTAATTTGACAATTCCAATCTGCTAGTTTTATGAGGAAGCGTTATGAATACTTCAATTTTCAACTTTTCTGAGGAAGCACTATGAAAATTTCATTTTCAACTTTTTTCAACGTCATCGTCGTGTTTGACTTTTATGTAGAACGATTGGCCGATTTGGGTTCTCTGCGAAAAAATACACCAATCTAGATCTGTGCATCTACTTCGTTTAACGAAAATTCAGAGTCTTAGAAAAATATATATTTTTTAATCATGAAGTCAATTAACCAATATTCGGACGTACAATAAACATTTTCTGAACAATTCAAAAATTTCAAAATCTTAAAAAATATAAACGTTTCGATCCATTTTCGCCAAATTTAATACTAAATATTGTAGTCCATTCCCGTGTCAAATTTCACCTCGATAGCTCCATGTTTATTCGAATTATATAATTTTACATAATTAAAAAAAAATTAAAATTCCATACAATCTGACCGCTTCGATAGATTTCGGCCAAATTCAATACCGAAGATCTTTGATCATAGTATTATATTGGTATGCAGTTGTAGGACGATAGTTCGAAATGTACGCATGTTAATGCTGCCACGACCTTTTTTCAAAAATTTTAAAACCGCGTTAAATTTGGAAACGGGCCTCAATCTTCATGAAAATTGCACCGAGGGAAGAGACGACAAATTTCAACTGACTATTTCAAGCCGTTTCCGAATTCTAGTCGTTTTAAACGACGCAAGTCTATCACACTCACGCAAGCACGCACCACGCCCACGTACATACATACATATATATATATATATATATATTGTTACGGCCGGGCGAATGAATAACGCGCGTATTTAGTTTGGGGGCGGATATTATTAGTACAATTCCATCTAAATATCCCGAGCATGAACTGTCACACGTCTGTTCGGTCAGACGTCTCAGTCCAGACTATCTGATATGACGATCAATCTCGTATCGATCGTCCGTTCGTTCGTCTAATGTCAAACCTAACTAATACCGTGTCTCTTAACGAATAGTCAGTTACGATATTCGTTACAATATATATATATATATCCTGACGCTAGCTAAAAATCGCATTTCTCGACGTTTTGGACTACTTTAAGTACTCTTACACTGAAATCTCGAAGATTTTTTTTTTACGAAAATATAGCTTTCTCTATAAGGAAGTAAAAATGTGTGAATCTGCAAATTTTGTTCTTCAATGTGGCATTAAAATGAAGAAATAGCATATTGATAAACTAACACATAACGACTGTACATACTTTCTCGAATTCAAAACATACTTACATACATACTTTCTCGAATTCAATAGATACGATTTGGATGTTAACCTATATTATGTATACCGCTGTAACCACTGATTGGTCGCAGCTTTTTTTCATTCTTCAATGAAAAGTTTTCTTTTTTTTCGCCTGGTCGTTACAATACAGTTGATTAGCAAATCTTTTCACTATTAAAGTTTTACATTTGAGACTGAAACGTCTCCCCCCCCCCCCCCCCCGTCTAACCCCGCGCACCCGCTGAGGCGAAGCGCTAGACAAAACAGCGCGCACGACACCGCCGAGGCACGCAAAGAGGCCAAGTGGCGCCATCGGGCGGGATCCGGGACGACCCGATCGATATGGAAGCCACGCACGCGCGGAGAACACAAACACACCCCGCGAGCGCCACACAGCGCCGCGGAAAGGAAACAAGAGGCCATATCGATCAAGGCCAACCGGAGCGAAAAAGCGAGGGAAAAAGAGAACGGATGATTGGACACAAATGACGCCACCGCTACACAGAAAGGCATCCGATTAGAGATAAGCTGGAAAGGGCAATTACGTCACTGGAGAACCCACCGGTAATTGGAGAACAAGGGAGAAGAACCTTGAAGGACCAATAGAAAAATTAAAACACCAAGAACGAAATACGCGTGCGCGAGTCCGCCAAAAATATGCAATTTTCGCGAGTGGGAGGCAAAAATTAGCATATAAAAAGGCACGAAATCGACCGGAAATCAGTTAATCATCTCACCGGGTCTACACCAGCTCTCCAAGGACTGAAAGTTAAAAGTGAAAAGTGACAGTCAAAGTGAGTAAAAGTGAATAAAAGTGACTAAAGTAAAACCGTGCCAAAAGGAACTTATAAATTGGCGGTGACGGCGGACTTATAAAATTTCGGTGCCGAATTGGACTTATAAAATTCGTGCAAAAATCGGACTTATAAATTTTCTGTGCCGAGTGAACTTACGAAATTCGTGCCGACAAAGGACTTGTACATCCTCGGGCAAAGTTCGAACTCAGAAAAAGTGTGAAACGCGGGACTTATAGAATTAGCCACGCTGGACTAGTGACATTCGGGCCGAGTGTAATGTCCAGGCTACGTGACTCACACTACGCCTAGAATAATTCTTTTGATACCTAACATTTACGGTTCTTCAGATTATAATAACAAACGCTTTATCCTGAAGGCAATATTTGTCCGCGGCTATACATTCAATTTTATACCCACGAGGTTCAAAGACAACGAATCCCTTCGCTACGCTTTCCGAATTTCATTCCTCGATAATAATAAGTAAACTTCCTTTCAATATGAACGCCCGCTTTCACTCTAGAGTCCACAGCTGCAAGCAATAAACAGACCGACCCTTAGAAGACGGAGTGTAAACCCTGCGAACTATTTTCATAATCCATACCCTTATCTTCCGAGCAACGTTTTCCTTCTCGGCCAGAGAAACTAAAGAGGCTCTTTTATGACTCTTCAAGTTTCCCAAAAAACCGATAGTCTCGCTGCTAAGGATTATCAGCCGAACGCTGTAGCCGAAAACCCCGCCGTGTTGCACCCGAGGTATATTGCCCAAGCCGAGCGCACTACACCCCGACGCCTCGAAATGCTAGACGCGTCCCTTGACGAACCACCAATCACACCACACTCCTCCCTACCATCTTAACGCTTAGGAATAAGAATATTTGTAATGAAATAGTAAGTAAGTTTTCTAGAGTTAGTCACGACTGAATCTTCGAACTGAGCACATTGCTCTCAAGACCTCGCGAGTTGCCCGCGATACATACATTTGTAAACGCGTAGTTTGAAATAAAAAGTAAGAAGTATCTTGTGTGAAATAATCGAAGTGTATAAGCTCCTTCAGTGACTCCTTCCTCCTTTACAAATTGGTGTCAGAAGTGGGATCTCTTCCAAATAACGTTAAAGGAATTCGTCAAGAATTTATTCGCCTCAACGGTGGTCGTTAGACCTTTAAAACCGGAAGGATCCAAAACCGGAGGAAGTTCACGAAAAAGGAGATTTCGAGAACCACAAGAGACGCTACAAAACTTCGCGAACCATTCCGGACACGCGCGATCTCAATCGTTATTAACTCTGCTTCAAAATAAAACCGAAGAACTCTGTATCGTAAATAATTTCAACATCGAAGAACTCTGTGTCGTGAATAAATTCAAAGTTGAAACTCTGTGTCGTGAATAAATCCAAAATCAATGAACTCTGTGTCGTGAATAAATCCAAAATCAAAGAACTCTGTGTCGTAAATAATTTCCATATCGTAGAACTCTGTATCGTAAATAATTTCAACATCAAAGAACTCTGTGTCGTGAATAAATCCAAAATCAAAGAACTCTGTCGTGAATTAAAAAAAAAAAAAATCGAAGAACTCTGTGTCGCAAACAAATTTCGATATCGTAGAACGCCGTACCGCGATAAATCACAAAAAAAGGAAGAGAGAAAACTCCGTGCAAAATAAATTTAAAACAAAAGGAGAGAGAGAGAGAGAGACAGACAGAGCCCACCCCGTCGCTTGGAAGGAACATCGCTACCACCATCGCCGCTTCATCGCATCGTCGCCACCCCGCTACCACCATCGCCGCTTCATCGCATCGTCGCCACCCCGCTACGTTCCACCGATTCTTCACCGCTGTAACTGCTACGCCACCAATGATGCTTCGCCTCGCATCCATCGCTACGATTATCACACTGTAAGCTATTACCCTAATTAATCGTAACAATAACCGAAACCAACTACCCTGTAGGTCTGTCTTTTCTCACCAATTAAGTGCGTAAGATTGTAACTGACATAAAAACTCGAACATGGCGGAACCAACCATTAAACTAGAACTAGCAGAAAAAATGGTATTTCCATTTGACGATAATAAGTCGAAACTGCACGAATTTTGCGATAATTGTGATAAAGCAATGGCTCTCATCCATAATAATTGTAGAAATATCCTCTTCGCGATAATAGAGACAAGAATAACCGGAAACGCGCGAGCTTTAATAAGGAATCGCACCTTCGCGGATTGGAAAGCGCTGAAAACCCACCTGCTAAACATCTATTCGGAAGAAAGATCGCATGGCCAATGGCAACTCGAACTATCCTCTTGTAAACAAGCCTCGAACGAAAACATTTTGTCATATTCTCAAAAAGTAGAAAACTGCCTGATCAAACTAACAAACAGCTTAGACGATGATCTCGGAGACGCCGCGAGAAACGCGTGCGTAGACCTCTTGCGCAAACAGGCCCTCGATGTTTTTATGATGAGTTTGATTAAGGATCTTTCAATAATCGTAAAATCGCAAAAACCGGACACCCTCGAGGAAGCTATTCAAATCGCGTTAGCCGAAGAAAGCATTCAAAAATCCCAGTCCGAGATCGCTAAATTTCAGAACCTTAACCTCAAAGAAACAAAACACTGCGAAATTTGTAACCGCGGCGGACATACGACGCTAAATTGCTACTACAATAAGAATAACGGAAGGCCAGACTCACAAAACATTCGGCACTTCCAGTCAAACGAAGCAAGTAACTCGTGGCAGAACGTACACCCGGGCAAAAAGGTTTGCGCGTATTGCAAAAATGAGGGCCATCATATAAGTGAGTGTCGCAAACGCGAGTATAATAATAACAGACGAAGACAATTCCAATCACAGGGACCGAGAGACGATTACTTTACGAGACAGCAGCACAGTACCCCTCATAATCCCAACCACTCCACGAATCCGGCGAACCGCGATCCCCAGCACACGTATGAGAACGGAACTACGGAGCATTTAAACTCCAACCGAACCTCGACGGCTGCCGCGTTGAGGACCGTCCAGAGATTGCAGGCAGAACAATTAAATTAATAACCGCAACAATAAATCCTCAGCGCGGAATCTCAACCTTCGTAGATCTCCCCATGCGAGAATCCACGGATGGACGCGTCCGAATGCTGATTGATTCAGGCGCCGATATATCAATAATAAAAGTATCCCACGTCAGTGGAGACGTTCCATACCACGACGACGTAAAAGTGAAGATCCGCGGGCTAACTCCAGACGTTTTTTTTTCTCTCGGTTACTGCGTAATAACGATCGATGTCGGCAATTACACGTACCGAACAGCAATTCACTTAGTAAGGGACGACTTTCCCCTAGACTGCCCCGGTATTCTAGGGAACGATATGTAAGTAGGACTCCAACTGAACTTAAACAATAGAGGAAAAATATTACGATTCTCTCACGGGCACGTCCCTCTTATCTACGTAGAAAAACCATTCAAAAAGAACCAACAAATGTTAAACGATACAACCGAAGCTGAGAACTCCAACGATAACGAAATCGTGTCAAAAGACACTACTCACACCGAAACAACAGCAAAATTAATAACGATACCTGCGCGTTCAGAAGCATTAGTTCAAGTTTTAATCGCGAACCACCGCGACACAAAACAGGGAATTATTGACTCTACAGAAATTCAGCAAGGACTGCACCTCTGTCAAAGTATCGTCAAGATCGATACAAACTCGAACGCTATTACGTCTATCGTTAACGCAACCGACAACGATATAACAATCGCGCAACCAGTCGTCAACATCGAGGAGTTGGAAGCCGAAACGTGGCGCATTTTGAATTTCGAAGCCGAAGCATGCACATCAGCGAATCCTGAATTAATCGACAGTAGAGCAGAGAGGATAGAAAAGTTAAAAAGCAACCTCAGACTCGACGACTTAAACGAAGAAGAAAGAAGCAGTATCCTAGATCTTTGCACAGAATTCAATCACATCGCGTATTTGGACGGAGACAGACTGACGCATACTAACGCGGTTACCCATCAAATCGAGACAATAACGGAAATACCGACGAATGCCAAGACGTATCGGTATCCAGAATGCCATAAAGATGAGGTAAATAAACAAATCAACAAGATGTTAGATGATGGAATAATCAGACCATCCAAATCACCTTGGAACGCACCCCTCTGGGTAGTACCAAAAAAACGCGATGCTTCAGGGAAAGTTAAATGGCGAGTAGTCATCGACTATCGCAAGCTAAATGAAGTAACGGTAGGAGACGCCTACCCTTTATCTAATATCGCAGACATCCTCGACCAACTAGGGAATTCCAAGTACTTCACAACGCTAGACCTCGCGTCGGGGTTTCATCAGATCCGAATGCACCCAAGAGATGCCGAGAAAACCGCTTTTTGTACCCCTACGGGCCACTACGAGTACAGTCGCATGCCATTTGGATTAAAAAACGCACCGGCCACGTTTCAAAGGCTCATGATCACAGTTTTAATAGGGATACAAGGGATCCGCTGCCTCGTTTATCTCGACGACATCGTCGTCTACGCCGATTCACTGGTCACTCATAATAAAAAATTGAGAGAAATCTTCGAAAGATTGTCAGAACACAACCTCAAAATCCAACTGGATAAATGCGAATTCCTCCGTAGAGAAGTGATGTACCTCGGTCATTTAATCTCTGAGACAGGAGTGAGACCTGATCCCGCTAAAGTGGCAGCAGTCAAAAATTATCCAGTGCCCAAATCTCCGAAAGACATCAGGTCCTTCCTCGGCTTCGTAAGCTATTATCGGCCGTTCATAGAAAACTTTAGTAAGATCGCAACACCGCTCACGGGACTTTTAAAGAAAGACGTTCCTTTCGTGTGGACAAGTAGTCAACAAAATGCATTTGAAATCTTGAAATCCAAGCTTATCAACGAGCCCATCCTTCAATACCCCGACTTTACAAAAGAATTCATCCTCACAACGGATGCGAGCAATTACGCGATCGGAGCGGTGCTGTCCCAATTGCATGAAGAAAAGGATCTACCAATAGCCTACGCAAGTCGAACGCTTAACAAAGCCGAAGTAAATTACTCGACAATCGAGAGGGAGCTTCTAGCTATTGTATGGGCATGTAGACACTTTCGGTCATACCTTTTCGGGAGAAAATTCAAAATCATCACCGATCATCGCCCACTCACGTGGCTCTTTAACCTCAAGGAACCAGGATCACGACTCGTCCGGTGGAGATTAAAGTTGGAAGAGTACGAATACAAAATCGAGTACAAACCAGGAAAAATAAATTCAAATGCGGACGCTCTCAGTAGAATCGACCGGGTAACCGACAGCAACGGAGATAACGACGCCGCAATAAGTAAAATCGAACTAGACAAGGTGAACTCCTACTCAGACTTTCTCAGTAAAATCGAAACAAGTGTAATCAACTATGACAAGATCATAGAATACTCTGATTCCCTTTTCTCATCAGACGATAATTACGCCGTTTGCATTTCAAAAGACCTCGAGGGAAACGGAAATCTCTTGAACGAATTCAAAAAACGATTCGACCACGTCGAGAGATTGAGGGAACAGAAACCTGATCTGCATGAAGTGATTATCATGAAAACTCCGGAAGAAAAGTCCGTCTTTTACCGTGTCACGAAAGAAAACCACTGGGACAAAGCTAGTTACGAAGACGTGTTCATCGTCCTATCCTCTCTCAAAACACTTCTAGAAAAACACAAAATCAAAACAATTAGCATTCCAAGAATAGGAACCGGTTACGAACGTTTCAGTTGGGAGAACATCAGGTCCATGCTTCGATATATTTTTAAAGGTACAGGAATAGTAGTAAAGGTTTTTCTGGACACGCTCTACGAACCCCCCGCCAAAGAAGTGCCCGAAATTCTGAGAGAATACCATGGATCGCCATCCGCTGGCCACTCCGGGTTCCACCGAACATATAAACGGATTAAACGATTCTACAAGTGGTCTTCCATGAAGAAAGATATCGCGGAATTCATAAACCTTTGCGAATCGTGTCAAGCCAATAAGATTAATAGAAGGAAGAATCGCGGGCCCATGGAAATTACAACAACGTCCACCAAAGCATTCGAACGAGTGGCACTGGACATAGTCGGGCCGCTACCGCTAACAGAAAACGGCAACAAGTGGATCCTTACAATCCAGGACGACCTGACGAAGTTTTCCCAAGCCTTCCCGATCCCCAATCACGAAGCAGCAACGATCGCGAAAACGTTTCATAAAGAATTCATTTGCAAATATAGAATACCCGAATCCATTTTAACCGACCAAGGCCGCGACTTCACGTCAAACCTCCTCAAGGAAATTGCCAAACTTTTTAAAATAAAACATCTCCAAACGACGGCTTACCACCCGCAAACCAACGGCGCACTCGAGAGAAGCCACGCCACCCTAGCAGACTATCTCAAACATTATATCAAACCCGAACAAACAGACTGGGACGATTGGCTTCCCACAGCCATGTACTCTTACAATACGACCACTCACACCTCGACGAATTTTACTCCATACGAACTTGTCTTCGGGGAAAAACCCGAAATCCCAACGGCACTAAGAAGGAAAACCGAGTTCAAATACACGTATGACAATCTCGTAGACGACCTCAAGCTCAAATTTCAGAAAACTCGCGAAATCGCTCGGAACCATTTAATCGAGGCTAAAGAGAAAAACAAAACCTATTATGATAAACGGTCAAAGCAAACGGTGTACGCAGTCGGTGATTTAGTGTGGTTGAAAAACGAGAAAATCACGGGTTCAAAGAAACTCTCCGCTGAAAGAATCGGCCCTTACGAAATTACTGCCATAAATTCACCAGTGAACGTAACAATTAAAATCAAAAGGAAATTCGTGGTCGTGCATACAAATAGATTAACAAAGAAGAAAGATTAAAACATAATAAACTACGCGTTCAAACAACAATAAGTAAACACAATCATGACAGACTAAACTTAATTTCAGGACTCTGACTTCTGCCCGAGCCGAACAATTCAAAGATGTCAAATTCGAACACTCACCCGGGATATACTACAACAACATCCAAGATTTGCGTTTCTACGATACCACCTGGAATCTCGTCACATATTATGACTTAAAGCACATCGACGACAAAATCAAATTGATCGAGACTAGTTATACCAAAACTCAGGCTTATTGTAGTGACATCGGAATATTTAAACAAACGAAACTATGCGAGAACCCGATGCAAATTCTTGCTCATACAATCCCGGGTTTAAAAACGAGAGAACGCGATTTGAAGGACCTAATTGGACATCGACGCGTAAAGAGAGGCTGGATTAATGCACTTGGCACCGTCTTCAAGACGATCACAGGCAACTTAGATAACGATGACGCCGAATTCTATAACGACGCAATCGACAGAATTAACACGAATGAACAAGAATTAACCGACTTACTCAAATCTCAAGTCCAAGTAGTCCAGACAACAATAACAAACTTCAACGAGACGGTGACAAACATGCGCCATAGTGAAAGAATCCTTAATGAAAACTTCAAAACCTTAGATGAGTATAATAAAGAAATCCGTCTCAGAATTGACCATCTCGAAGTGGAAGAAAATGCCAGACAACACTTTTCCTTTTTAACATTGCTTACAAACGAAGTAGATCGAGAATTATCTATAATCACGAATGGTGTACTTTTCGCGAGACAAAACGCTCTCCACCCTAGAATCATCACCCCCATTCAATACATCGATGAACTAAAACAGACAATACAGTTTCTACCTTCAGGATTGAATTACCCTTATCTTCTCGACCACAGCAACGCTCACGAGTTACTAAACCTCATAACTCTATACGCGTACTACATGGAGAACAAACTAATCTTCGTGATCGGAACCCCGTTGGTATCCGATACCATATTCGATTTATACCAAGTGATTCCGCTTCCCGTTCTTACCCAAAACAACACCTTTCTATTTATCCAACCTTCCACGAAATTCATCGCTATGTCCAAGACCAAAGCTCAATACACGACTCTTGATACACTGGAGGATTGTAAACAATCGACAGGACCGTTGTACATTTGTAAAATGACGAAACCACTCTACGCCACACACGTTAAGACGATTTGTGAGACAGAATTACTTTTCACTAACGCGAAGATACCCAGCTCTTGCGATATGCGCGCTACCCACCTGAACCATGACATTTGGAATAGATTGTTAAATAAAAACCAATGGGCCTATGTCTTGCCACGAGTCAGCGACGTCACAGTAAATTGTAAAAGCATGCGCCAGCCCTTTGATGTCAAACTATCAGGATCCGGTGTACTTGAATTATCTAGCAATTGTAGAGCCTATACAGCATCGACTATCCTCATTGCACAAAACTACGTCGTACATTGTACCACAGTTCAACATCTCCGACGACGACTGTTGTTTGAAAATTAAGGCTAATCACTCGGTAATCGCTAACCTTCGAGAAATAACACTTGCCAATGTCAATATGGAAAATTTAGAAGTAGCCAGCCATAAGCTAAAAACGATAACCAACCTTATTGATGAAATGAACCAGCGTAAAGAAGTCCATCGGAAAATCTCGTTCTTTACGTACGTCGGAATCGTTGTTTGTATCGTTCTAAGTCTATATGTAATCTTCAAATGTTATAAATGCTGTCGAAGCACAAGGAGCCATCACGATCACGATGACAAATCTGGTTGTTGTTCAAAAGTTGTTAATTGCTTAACATTTAAAGTTCAAACGGACAATAGTAGAGACACGAATAGAGTTCAAAGAAGCCAATCGCCACGAACTCGTCGTCTATCAACACCACGGCGAGAACCGTCAAGTACGATCGAGATGACTCCTAAGAAAACTATAAAAGTTTCAGAATCAGAAACCGAAAACGATACCTTGTCAGACGAAAGTGAGACCAGCCGTCTGAGTAGCGCCGCACCGTTCAAGCCATCGCGTTCCGGTAATATGCGCGTTGGCAGTACTCTTAAGGATAGATATTGAGCATCTCGCGGTTGATATATATATATAGTATTATATAATTATTACATAACTATACTACTTTGCATAATTAAAGATAGATTCCCTTTCCCATCCATCTTTAATCTAAGTCGGGAGGTGTAATGTCCAGGCTACGTGACTCACACTACGCCTAGAATAATTCTTTTGATACCTAACATTTACGGTTCTTCAGATTATAATAACAAACGCTTTATCCTGAAGGCAATATTTGTCCGCGGTTATACATTCAATTTTATACCCACGAGGTTCAAAGACAACGAATCCCTTCGCTACGCTTTCCGAATTTCATTCCTCGATAATAATAAGTAAACTTCCTTTCAATATGAACGCCCGCTTTCACTCTAGAGTCCACAGCTGCAAGCAATAAACAGACCGACCCTTAGAAGACGGAGTGTAAACCCTGCCAACTATTTTCATAATCCATACCCTTATCTTCCGAGCAACGTTTTCCTTCTCGGCCAGAGAAACTAAAGAGGCTCTTTTATGACTCTTCAAGTTCCCCAAAAAACCGATAGTCTCGCTGCTAAGGATTATCAGCCGAACGCTGTAGCCGAAAACCCCGCCGTGTTGCACCCGAGGTTTATTGCCCAAGCCGAGCGCACTACACCCCGACGCCTCGAAATGCTAGACGCGTCCCTTGACGAACCACCAATCACACCACACTCCTCCCTACCATCTTAACGCTTAGGAATAAGAATATTTGTAAAGAAATAGTAAGTAAGTTTTCTAGAGTTAGTCACGACTGAATCTTCGAACTGAGCACATCGCTCTCAAGACCTCGCGAGTTGCCCGCGATACATACATTTGTAAACGCGTAGTTTGAAATAAAAAGTAAGAAGTATCTTGTGTGAAATAATCGAAGTGTATACGCTCCTTCAGTGACTCCTCCCTCCTTTACACGAGGACTCAGTAAAAACCTGTAACACGGACTCGCAATATTCGTGACACGTCGAAATCGCGTGCCAAGTTCGAAATTATACCTGGGTGCAACGATTGGCGCGAAGCGGTAAAGTGACAGAGGTGACCGGTCAGAAGAGCCGAAGTGACGGGTGAGCAAAATTTACAACGCCGAGGACCCGAAAAAACCACTCACAGGGCTTCCTTCACGTCTCCTGCATTTACCTATATCGACAAAACCAGGTAGAAACAGTCAGTGGTCGCAGGAACACCAATTGCAATTCGCGAGGTGAGCGAGCTGTCACTGCCGACGCGGCCCCGTGACGTCATAGCACGGCCAGCCGCGAGCGGCGGCCATCTTGGGAACACGAGCTATCGAGCCGCCGACCCGAAATCATAGGGCGTTCGCATGTGGCGGTGGTAAAATAACCGGAAAACGGTCAACACGCGAGAAAAGAATAAAAACGATCGATAAAAGTCACCAATCCCGGAAATAAATTTACCTAATAAAAAGATAAGAATAGAAGAATCAGCACGTTGTCAGTCAAATAGGTCAACGATTAAGTAATCATAGCATCGAGGAAGAATAAAAGGGAGTAATCCACACATAAGAGAAACTTGTAAATACACAAAAACTGGTCTTGTTGTAAATAAAATCAATATTTCCACATCGAAAACCGTCTCTGATACGCCAACCCATAATTCCTGGACGCTCGAGCACACGAATCCCTCCGTTTGAGCGCCCATTCCTTTACAGGAGGTGCACAAATTCGGAGACAATACTGTGAGGAAGCTTGCTCCTGTTACAAGACACTGACCATGTTTGCGCGCAATGGCTGTCTTGTTGAGTTTCTCGTTTTTGGTTATTTTGTTGTTTACGATCTCGTTTAGTTTCTCGTTTTCGATCACGTTCTCGTTTAGTTTCTCGTTGGATATCTCACCTTTTTGCTCGTGATGGCGAAGATTATTCAACGGGAAGGTAAACGAGAGGAATACAATATTGCCTTACTGCATTCATTTTGTATTACCGATATCTTGAAACGTGAACATCAATGAATTAAGAGGTTTTTTTTATAGTCTCTAGGGCATTCACTACATCATTTTGTGATTGTTAATCTTTGGAATATCCGATGGATGCAGGAAAGCAAAGAAATTACATTCTTATATGTTTGTCAATTTCAATTTTCCATAGTTTGAAATGTCACATCTTGAAATTGTCACTGACGTGCACGTAGCATTTGAATAAAAAAATCAGGATATTTTTACATAAAAATTAACTAAATAGCCATAGTCTATTTCCGTCTAGTTAAATATTGAAATGCTCATTATAGATTCCTTCATTCAACGACAATAACAGTAATAATAATAATAAATCTTCAAGGGAGATAGGGCTCTGCATTATTTTGCACTTTATTTTGCACTAGCAGAATATTTTGGCTCGCGCACTTGCAGTAAATTTTCATCACGTCCACAATCCTGGTCATAACTTTATGGAAGGTTAATTGGAATTATATAAGTTTTCAACAAAAACTCAAATATACAAAGTCGATAAAATGATGTAAAAAATAGTGTCGGAAATTGTATGTTAAATCACAGCTTTTTCTTTTGTATAACATATATTTTCCAGGTACTTAGATTGCAAACAAATGTTGCATTTTCTATATGGTGTAATTTGAAAATGAAAAAAAATGAGAGTACTTACAAGTACTACTGCTATGGGACTAATTATGGGGCGGATCTAAGAGGGTCGATAAGTAAAGTGGCTAAGCTGGATTAAGAATTATTCTGATATAATTACGCTGAAGTAGTGATACAAGGTTTCAACAGTTTTGCATGTGTCACGTTTAGATTTTCCTTTCCGGATGTTTATTTATATATAAATTTCATACTGCAGGCAATCAACGAGTTCCTTAAATACTTGGACGACTGGCAGAACGACGCGAAAGCTCAAGGGTATCCTTTCCCGATATCGGCTAGCACGGTTAACGGTTTGAAAGTAACGCTAGGAAGTACGTTAGAACTACTAGAATTTCTCCACAACGACTTCCAATTCGATTACCTGATGACCGCACGTCTTAATCAACATGCACTCGAAGTAAGAATTTGCATGTATATTTGAAGAATGATTGTTATTCAATAATATTAAGTTTTGTATACATCTTGACCGTTGGCCGTTAAAAAATGGGCTGAAAGCTTTGTCGGTTTTATTTTATTAATTGATATGTTTCTATTCCACGCTTTTTCGATAAGAATTGAAATGACTAGTACGTAACTAGTTGTAATGTCAGCCTCTATTTGCGTTCTCATAATATGAGTGTATTTTATTTTACAGCGATTTTTCGGCATGATGCGCAATGCATGCGGTAGCAATGATCACCCGGACCCCGTGCTATTTGCCCAGGTATTCCGGCTCATGTGCTTGTATTCTTTGATAAAGCCACCAAAAGGATCTAACGTTTCTGGTACCGAGCTATTGAGAACTCTCATGGGATCGAAAGAGTCATTGGCTGCGTCGCAAAATACGAAGAAAGAACTGTTCAGTAAACTGGATGCCGTGATCGAAGGTGGACAATTTAAAGAACCAGAGAACTGCTCCACCGCGATTGTCACTGAAAGAGATCACGATTATTTCGAAACGTGTTCGAACTCGAGCCGTGGCCATCTGGCTACTCACGACTACGATGTAGTGAAGACAAGCGAAGAGGTCATGGCATACATAGCCGGTTACATCGCCCGAAAAAGCATGCGAATAACGCCTTGCTTGAAGTGCAGAAATCGTCTGAAGTCCGAGGACAGTTGCGATCGCGATCGAGTAATCGATCTTATGAGTCGTTTCGGCGGATTGTTCTATCCGAGCGAAGAGCTCTTTCGACTCCTGAAAACACTGGAGACAGCAGTGCTTGATGTTGTCGTAAAACTGACAGTCAAGGAGAACACTCTGCACCAAATTGTAGAGCGTGTAGCTGAAATGGAATCTTTGACGTTAGTAGGATGTGTGAGACACGAAAAAGAACTAACTAAAGACATCACTACATTTTATTGAATTATGAGAGCTAACTTCATCGCTAAATCTGTCAACAAAAATTACGACGCGCGAAAAATTAAGACGAAAATGAACAGGAAAAAGGCTAAATTGTAAACGACGACTTCATAATCGAAGGTAATGACATCGAGAGTTTTGTAACAATTTAAATATCAACTTGTACCATATCTTGCCGCCAAGCTTTGCCTTTTGTTGAAAAACGAAAGTGTCAAAGGCGCGTTTATTATATTTATAGAATTAACATTTACCTCAATTTTCAAACTCTAATGAGACTTTTTTGTTTGTCTAAAATAGGTTGTATCGCCGCCGACGAGTGAAGTCTCTGAACGTCGACGCGGTAATAAGGGGAGGTCTGAGACGCTACACGGATCAGTTGGGTCCGCTATGGAATTCCCTGGCCGATTATTACGTGCGAAGCGGCCTCTTTGAGAGAGCCCGCGACATCTACGAGGGGGCAATACAGACGGTGACGAAGGTTCGAGACTTCACCCAGGTATTCGATGCGTACGCGCAATTCGAAGAACTGAGCCTGAGCAAGCGTATGGAGGAAACTGCAAAGAATTCAAATCCCAGCGAGGAAGGTGAGACACGCATTTTCGTCTTCGATAAACCGCTTCTCGATAAAACATGCAATTCGCAACTAATCAGCATCGATCCACGATTATCTTTGTTACAGACAATATAGAATTGGTATTGAGACTAGCGACATTCGAGCATCTGATGAAAAGACGATTGCTGCTGCTGAACTCCGTGTTGCTTGGACAAAATCCGTACAACGTACAGGAGTGGCACAAAAGAATGATGCTGTACAAGGGACAGCCGCACGAGGTACCGATTCGTTCAACGATCTCTGCCTTTAAGGGAGGGTCCTGCTTTGCAAGGCCTAAAAAAAGCGTTGTTTAGATTTTTTTTAAGAGGGAAAAATATAAGTGAACCCAGTGAATTTAGAGGTATGTTTTTAATGTATATTTGAGCTGTACGAAAACTTTTTTTTAAACACAAAACAAAAAAATTACTGCACAGTTATTGGCCGAATGACTGCACTTCAGTTTTCAATCGGCGCGAAAGATGCAGCTCGTAAGTCTTGACTGAAACAAGAAAATCAAATATATTTTCATTTGTTACATATTTTTCTTCTATGTGAACAAAAACAAAAAAAAATCGAAAAATCATCATTTTATTAAGTTTTGACAAAACAAAAATGTATTTTTGAGAAAGAAAAAGCAACTTTAACGTGCTATAAAAATGATTTAAAAAGATTTTTTAACAATGTTTTAGGTCCACATAGAAGAGAATTTAGTACTAAAAAAATGAGCTTTGTTTGAAGTCGATAGGGCGTTTCGTTTTTTTGTCATCACTCCCGCCAATTGAACATTACAGTGCAGTAATTCCGCCACTAACTATGCAGTAATTTTTTGTTTTGTGTTAAAAAACTCGTTTCGTACAGTTAAAATATACATTAAAACATACCTCTAAATGCACTGGGCTTACTTGTGTTTTTCACTCCTAAAAAAATGCCTGAACAAATGCTTTTCTTAGGTCTTGTAAAGCAGAACCCTCCCTTAATTGTTCCGTATTAAATTTCTTATTACCGTTATTGCTCGTAGATAATCAACACTTATATGGAAGCGGTGCAGACGGTGCAGCCTCAGCTTGCCGTTGACAAGTTGCACACTCTGTGGGTAGCCTTCGCGAAATTTTACGAAGAGAACGGACAGATACCGGCCGCCCGTCTCTTCCTCGAGGAGAACAATTACTTCGAAGAGGCATTCAGGGTGAGTGCGAGAGGAAAGACAGACGACGATGAATTACGCAAACTCATTATTGATTTTCGTTCTTTAGGCGTACGAGAAAGGAATAGCGCTGTTCAAATGGGCAAACGTCTACGATATATGGAACACGTATCTGACGAAGTTTCTCAAAAGATACGGCGGCACCAAGCTCGAGAGAACTCACGATCTGTTCGAGCAGTGTCTCAAGCATTGTCCACCGAACTACGGAAAAAGTAATTATTTTTTTTAAATATGCTTTATTCGTCGCTCGACATAAATCCGTCTATCGATAGTTATCGATCGAACCGTTTTTGCAACTCTTTATCTGTTGTACGCGAAATTGGAGGAGGAGCACGGATTGTCGAGGCACGCGATATCCGTGTACGAGCGAGCAACCGGTGCCGTTCTGGACGAAGAGAAATTCGAGATATCAATCGCTTCACAGTTTCCAACTTTGAACTGCACATAGCACGGAAATATTTTTGGAACGTTTCGATAATTTTTTTTTTAATATTGAAAATATTTTATCAACAGTAACAAATATTTGTGAAATGTTTTAAAAACATTTTGAAATATTTTTTTATCCTCTCATAAATCAATACATTGAAATGTTTCGCTGACACTTTTTTTTTACATTTCGGCGAAATGTGAAGGATTGCATCACAAATCCAAATTGCACATACATACCCGCATAAACACATAATATTAGTAGAAATATTTTGGTGAAACATAAAATTTTAAAATATTTGATCACTGTGTTTCAGAAGTATTTCAGATGTGTTGAAACATTAAGTACGTTTCTGAAATATTTAAGAAAACACGCCAGATATACGAGAAGGCTATCGAAGTTCTGAGCGACGGGAACACTCGCGAGATGTGTCTGAGATTCTCCGAAATAGAAACGGAGCTCGGAGAGGTCGACCGTGCGAGAGCGATTTATGCCCACTGCAGTCAGATTTGCGATCCAAGAGTTAGTTCACCTATCGATAGTCCCGTCTGTCATACGAAAAAAAAAACGATAACGAGACTAGATGGATTAGCATTGAATATTAATTTTGTTTTTTTTCTCAGGTCACCTCGAATTTCTGGCAAGTCTGGAAAGAGTTCGAGGTACGTCACGGAAACAAGGACACGAAGCGGGAGATGCTGAGAATAAAACGCAGCATTCAGGCGATGTACAACACTCAGGTTAACATGATGTCCGCTCAAATGCTGAACAGTGCAGCGATCCAAGCTTCCGACTAATCGGTAGACGCGATGCGTCTTCTCGACAACAAAGCAGCAACTCTTGCTGGTAGGATTTTCGCATGAGCTTAGTGATCTCGATAGATGGACTTTGGGTGGTCTCAATTTTATCAATCCAATGTTTTAGACGGAGGAGGCCAAGCAGCTCCGAAAGACAGTATAGATTTCGTGCGAGGCGTTACGGAAGGTAGCGGAAGAGCCAACGCGCAAGTGAATAATCCAGACGAAATCGACATCGACATGGACGATGACAACGACGATCACGTTGCGGAAGTGTAGGGAGGTCTGTACAAAAACGACAACGAAGAAAAGACTTGTCCATTAACGATCCTGAAAATATCTGCACGAGACTCAATTCAGCAAGTGCTCACATAGCATGGAAATATTTTTGAAAGATTTCAATAATATTTTTTTGTTTAAAATATTGAAAATATCTTATCGATATTTTAAAAAATATTTCCGAAATGTTTAAAGGATATTTTTTTGTCCGCTCATAAACCTTCGTTAAAATATTTCAGAGATTTGTATATCCACACCCGCATAAACACGGAACATTAGTAGAAGTGTTTCGGTGGAACATAAAATTAAAGATATTTAAAAACATTTTATCACTATGGTTCAGAAATATTTCAGATATGCTGAAAGATTTATTATGTTTCTGAAATATGTAAGAAACCTTTTGTTGGAATATGTTGATACAATATTTCAAAATATTATTTTCATATATTTTAGAAATATTTCGTAAGATTTGAAAGATTGAAAATATTTCGTAAATTTTTGTAAATATTTCGTGAAGTCGACTTGGACAATAAAATTTTACAAGTGATCAATTTTTTCTTTCTCGGGCACTGCATTTACTCGCAGCAAAAGATGAAATTCGATGTTATGCAGATATCTTCACGGTCATATCCGTTATTGCCTAAAACAGAAAGAACGAAAATTAACTCGTAACAAATTTGTTTTTTTTCTTCCGCAGATATACCGATAGAGAAACAAATGATACCGTCGCAAGTCTTCGGCAGTCTGAAAGCCGACGACGAGGACGCGGAAGCCGATTGAAGAGATGCAAGTGTAATGAATGTTTACGACACGATGTTAAGGGAAAGATAAAGAATTAATGAAACAAAATTAAATTTTACAATTCAAGCACTTGAGTCACGCAGTTCGATTTCGAGTGGTTCACAATCTTCCACGTTTTGGATTGTTTTTACGAATTGTTGGTCGTTCGGTGATCAGTATTGCCGTAATTATTAAAACGTTTGATAGTTGATGTTGTTTTTGTCATAGTATCGTAAATAAATATTGCTGCGGAACTGTAATTCTCTTGCGAAAATGAAAACTGTAAAAAAAATTGAAGTTAGGTCAACTTCGCCGAGGTGGCTTCACGATACAATTAATAATCAATAGTAATTATTAATGATAATTATCCTGCCACGAGAATTGAATTAATTAGTAATTATTAATCTTGTCTCAAAAATGCAATCTTCTTGCGAAATCGAGAATGTAAAAAATTATTGAAGTCATTCGGCCAACTTCGCAGAGGCGGCTTCACGATACAATTTCTAGTAGCAGTAGTGCAATAGTACTAGTGAGTTTATGAACAATACATAACATGTAACGGTTTTTGTTTATACTTCTAAAAAACTTAAACTAAAAAAAACAAATAAAAAAACCAAAAAAAGGAATGTGTAACGAAATTTCTTTTATTTCTCTCTTTTTCATGTACGTGTATATATCCCTATTCTGCCACCTTCATGAACAAAAAGTGTGCATTTTTTTTACCTGAAACAATGTACACAATCGCCAGCTACTACAAAACTAGTTGTGACCTACGGTAAGTTTTCTCCAAACACCTTAAAGATTTGTTCTCTGTGTTTTTCTATCTTATCATTTTCGTTTTTTTCTCCTTTCCGATCTTCACTCTATTTAACTTAGTGTTTTTTTATCGCTTCTTCGGAGTAGTTTTGTGCACATGCATCGCACATGCATTCCACGTTGTTCTACTTTTTGTTATTTCAGCATATTTGCTGTTTTTTTTAGATTATCTATATACGAGATGTTGATAGAGACGTGTTGACGATGATCCAGTGGTTGCGTGAATGCTGGATTGATCTCGTTATTGTTGTATTGTTTTTTTTTTTCGATGCATAATCGATTGTTTTTTTGCCTGCTAGATAATTTTAATTTATGAAAACCTTTCGCCGTTTCTAAAATCTGCCAAAACTTATAATGTCACATATACTTTTTTATCTCCTTTTGAAGTTCCCGCTTAATTGTATTAGGAAAATATAGCTCTCTCTCTCTCTGTTCTCTGTCTGTCTCTCTCCCCGACTAAAGCAGCGACAGCGCCACCACGATATTCAACATGACATAACTATCCGTCGTTTCGTGCACCATATCCACACTACTACGTTCGGCCTCCTTTACTCTAGTCTTCATGGATGCAAGCAACGGAACAGAAATGCAGTGCATCGGCAGGGGGCGGCAGCGGGTAACCGAAATCAACGAGAAGAGGACCTTGAGAAAATCAACGCTAATGATGCAGGACCTAGGAAACGTCTGAACTACAATGAGCCAGCCACTTAATCATGTGCTGTGACTTCCAGTGTCTAGGAACTCTTGAAATCCGTGTGACTCGTATTACCGCGTAATAATCATAGTTAAGTACCCATGAGGCTATCCGCCGTATTTTTCTTATGGATATTACGTTTTCTTTTTGTTCTTTCCAATGAATCTTGATATAGGGTGAGCGTGGCCGAGTGGTCTCGGCGCGCGCTTCACACGCAGTAGGCCCGGGTTCGATTCCCGGCAAGCACCAAGAATTTTCTGTGGTGTTTTTATCTGCGAAAAAGTGGTTCGGAACCCACTATAATAGTAGGTCCAGAGGAAAGGACCAGCGCCTCGGTATGGGAAACCGAAAGACTGGGAAAAGGTGTCGCGGGTTCGATTCCCGAGACTGAAGGCCCGTAGGTGAAAGGAAAACGGACGGGGACATAGCTCCGGAGATAGGACGTACGAACTACGACTATATCCGTATGTCCGGGATTACTGACACCTGACGGGGCGCGACGAAGCTCCGGACCCAAGAATCGAACTGGCGACCGCGGATAAGGAAGGAGGAGGAAGAAAGTTAAGGAGCCCGTAACCCTTAGGGGATCGGTGTATCACACAATACCCCAATACCAATGAATCTTGATATTAAATTTTTTTAATACGACACGTAATATTACATTTTTTTGGTCCGGTCACTTTAAAATTGGCTGTTCGGCAACTAATAAATCGATCGCTTTCACAATAGCTATATTCCTATTTGCAGTTCACGTTTTTTTTTCGACTAAGCGATCGATTTTTTTTTGCAGCACTAATGAATTAATCGATTTCAAACCACTAACTTTGTTTCACGGATAGTTCAGTGATTAAATTGTGAATTAATTCACTTTCATTTTTAATCTATATTTTTCATTCCAATTTAATGAGTTTTCGTTCAATTTTTAGTTGTCATTTTTTTCATTCTATACAATATTGTAGTGCTACTTGAACTGGATTGTCCCTTTTTATACTTAATTTTATTTTCTAATAATGACAAATTGTCGATCATCCGAACAGCTGACGGAATGTCTTGGGTTACTACTCATTTTGCTTCCTCATAGAGGAAGCTTGGTGATGGTAAAAAAAAATTTCGAGATTTTAATGAAAACGTGTTCAGAATGTTCCAAAACATCAAAAAATCACATTTAGAAAAAATGTCCGGGCGTGCGTGCGTGCGTGCGTGCGTGCGTGCGTGCGTGCGTGCGTGCGTGTGTGTGTGTGCGCGTGTGTGTGTGTGTGTGTGTGCGTGTCTGTGTGAATCGGACGTGAAAAATTCAAACGACAACAACTCGAGAACGCCCCGCCCGATCAAGCTGAAATTTCACACACAGCATATGTGGTTAATAGTCAATATTTCTGCAAAATTTCATCCAAAAATGTTAAGTTGTTTTTTTTACGCCATTTTTAATTTCTTCGAAAAAGTCTGTGCGCACTGTAGCGTTCGCAATTTTTTAGCTATCGGGCTAAAAACGCGTACACAGGTGGAATATGATCACCCGATGATCCCATTAAAATTTCGAGAACATCGATCGAGCCGTTTAAATTTTATGTCATTTTGAATTTTTTGAATTTCATGAACTTTTTTTTTCGGGAAGCATTTTTCCATATTAAATATTAATCTACGAATAAAAAAGTGTCAGATTCGTGATCAGCGTGAAAAAATATATATAATACAATCCCGGAGTGACGGCTAACGAAAAAGTTTACTGGGTATTTTTATAGCCAAAATTGCAAAAATTAGTGATTTTGCGTATTTTCAAACAGCGATTTCTTTGCGTCCCGATAAATACTCTACGATACGCTATGTATTTTGTCGCCTCGAGTAGAGATTCGACAGCAGTTTTGACCAAAAGCGCAAGGTTGGTGTATTTTTTCGGACTAAACCTGAGTCGGCCAGCAGTTTTGCTTAAAAGTTAAATACGACGTTGATATTGAAAAAGCTGAAAATTGAAATTTTCATATCGCTTCCTCATAAACGTTGAAAGTTGAACGCTGAAAGCTGAAAGTTGAAATTTTTATATCACTTTCTCATAATGGCCCTTTATTCGCAAAGCTTCCTCTATGAGGAAGCCAAAAATATAGTAAATGCTTTCTCATAGAAGGAGCTTTGTGAATAAAGGGCCCCTATGAGAAAGTGATATAAAAATTTCAACTTTCAGCTTTCAACGTTCAACTTTCAACGTTTATGAGGAAGCGATATGAAAATTTCATTTTTCAGCTTTTTTTTTATTTCGCATTTCCAATTTTTTTCTCAGTCAAAGTTAATTTCGATTCCGTTCATAATTATTTTATTGACATTTTTTATTTATTTCGCGCATTGGAAATTTAAGCTCTCGAGTCATCTTAGTTAGGAAATTTTTTTCTTCAACGTTTGTTTATTATTTGATATTTAATGTGTAATCGTGCGAATGGAACATGGCTGTGAAAAGAGCTTATTCGTAAATACCACCGATTAATGTAATAGTGAACATGTTTTCTTTATTTATTATATAATGTCATGTACTGTGTGTGAGCCGTATGAATGTGGAGGGACCTTTGCGTGATCCACCATTTCTCCGCATTCGCAGATTTTTTTTTTTTTTTTATTATCACGAAAAGTAATCGTAAAGATGTGTTTTGCTTTTTGAATTTCCAACGTATTAACGTATTAACATTGATTTTTTAAATACAATTCATTATTTTGTTTACTTCAAAAGTGTCTGTTCGGCTGCTAATGTATTGAGCTCCTTTGCAATAGCTTCATTCATATTTCTAGTTCACTTTTTCTATTTCAAACAAACGGTTATTGTTTTTTTTACAACCAATTTATTATTCGATTTCGAATCACTGACTTTTTTCGTCGGCAGTTCAGTATTTAAATTGAGAAATTACTCACTTTGATTTTCAATGTATATTTTTGTGACTCATGCATGAAAAGTGCTGCTTTATGTGGGGGCCGGGCGCCATATAAAGTGGTGTTTTTCAAGAAGGCGTTATATATTATTGTAACGGGAAAAACGATCCGCTCCAACAGAAACGTCCGTATTACGCGATCGTCGATAACCTTGTCGGTAAAGAAGGAATCGACTTGGAAAATAAATCCGTGAACAGCCACGACGGCAGCGATAGCGCGTTCCCCCACGCGGCCAGGTGTTCCCCGAGACGATCCACCTACGTCACAAGCGCTCGGGACTCAGTATATAAGCCCGTGCACCGCGGACAAGAGGATCATTTCATTCCTTACCATTCTCCAAGAATCTACCTACTCGAAACGCCTCAGTATCGCTCTGACACTTTCGACAAATTCCTTGAGAAAACCCATCTCCCACGCTATACCGGCCTCAATATCGCTTTGACACCGGGGCAGCATCCTTGAGATAGCCCATCTCCTCCATCTCTGGCCTCGATATCGCTTCGACACCAGAGTCTTGAGCAAGCCCAGCTCACCACCTTCAAAAAACAATACAAACCCTATCCAAATCTAGTGCTGTGAGGCCTCAGATCGCTCTGACACCCACACCACGTCGCACAGAAGTAGCCCACCTTGGTGCTGTGAGGCCTCGGGATCGCTCCGACACCCACACCACGTCGAGCAGAATTAAGCCTACCTCGGTGCCCTTTAGCCTCGGTATTGATCCGACACTAATGGCCACGTCTCACACACACTTAATAAAGAAAAACCCTAATTAAACAAATTTTGTAAAAAGAAGCCTTATATCGCCTAGATCACTAAGGTGAACAGTAGCAGCAATTTAAAAATCTCATTACTTTAAACGGGAGCTTCTCTCCCCATCGCCCTACCGAACGGGCTCGCGTTCGGAATTCCATAACAAAAAAAAAGCAATAAATTAATTCCCTGTTAAAAGATAGTCTAGTAGACGGATCACTCGGGTCGCGTTGGAGCTTGCTATCTCCCACTCCCACAATAGTCAAAACCGTAAAATACTAGTTGGCGCCTCCAGCCGTAACTGGATATGCCTTCTCGAATTTATTAACCGGTAATTCAACTCTTTTCAAATCAACCCCCATTACATCCAATGATGACAATGTCCCTTGGTCTTCGGACACGTTAAGCAAGGTGACAATCTGAGGATTTCCCAAAAAAAAGAAAACCCTCCTTCGGAGTGTAATATCGAGTCCCGCACACGAACTCTCTAGTATCAGAACTTAAAACGTTGACGGACCCCGCTCTCGCAAATCCGAAAACGTTTCAATATACCGGAAGCGTTTCGTAAATACCGGAAGCGTGTCGTAATGAGTATTTATGCAACGCATAAATACTCATTACGACGTATCGTAATGAGTATTATATATCATTATAGCGTATCGTAAATACTGTGCACATGCGCACAGTATTTACGTGCGCGTGCGCACGCCAACATATTACGGCGCCCACGCGCCGTATTACTGTGCGCATGCGCATCCCCCCTGCTGGGGGTAGAGGGCGTTCACTTAGCTGAGAAGGTGACGGGCGGTGTAGAAAGATGGGCCGCGTCCGCGACTGGAGCATGGGAATGGACTCTGTCCCTGTAGGACGGTGTGTTTTGCGCATTACATAGCATGAGCCGTCTAGCCAAGGTTCACCGTGCAGACTGGTGCATAGGGGGCTTATAAGTCGTTTTCTTTATGGAAATGCTATACGAACGAACCCGCTGGCAACAACGCAAACGGCTTTGGCAACCGTTCGCAAATCGAACGCATTACAAAATCCACGTTCAGTGGTCAGCGAAACTCAGGCATCAAAAAGTAGAGCTCGTATTAGGCTCAGCCTGAGATACGCTGGTGCAGACGCAACGGTCTCGGAAGAATACAGAGCCGTTGCGTCGTCTCGGAAATATCCACGATCACACGCGTGGGCACGTTTCTGGAACGACGGCAGGAATCCGCCTAACGTCAAAGACCGCACGTCTACTTTCGGTATCGCCGTGGAATGGCGCGTGTTTACACGCTGCCTACCTCCCGATATGTTTTCTATTGTAGAGAGACGGTCGACGAAGTGGCGCTCCTGCGAATCGTTTGTTCGTGTCTCGTTTGTGGTCGCTGGTCAGCGAAACTCGGGCATCAAAAAGGCAGGGCTCGTATTAGGCCCAGTCCCGAGATACGCTGTTGGTGCAGACGCAACGGTCTCGAAAGAGCCGTTGCGTCTTTTCGAACGTCCTTAAAATCCAATATGACTCATACCACACTATGAGCCCCTGTTGGTTCGAACGTCCATCTGGCCCTTGCGATCGCTAATGCTACACCGCATTGTAATCCCTTGGGCTGGCTCGAACGGAGTAGTAAGTCCAGCGAACTCGCAGGGGTGGTCGAGCTCGTGGTTGGCATAAGCAGGCCCGGTTGATACGACTTGGCTAGTTTCATTCCCTGAGGATGCTCTGGGTGCTTTTCCCCAAGAGCATTCGGTATATGGTTCTCGGTGTTGACTTCGGTTGGCAACGAGCTTGTCCATCGTGGTGCATGCATTGAACGGAGACCGTATATATGAAACGAACCTTGAAGTTGATGCCGTCGAGAGGGGAGGGCTCTCGCTTTCGGTCTACCCCGGGTGGCCACCGAACCACTCGTTAGACTGATAGTGAATCCATCACTGGGTCAGTCATTGGAGCCTGGGGGAGGCGATACCTTGCCTGTCGGACGCGGTGTTTGATGGTTTGGTAGTCGTCCGATATCGCCTCAATTCGAGGAGGACTCTGGGGGGCACATTGCAGCGCAACATGAAAGTGGATGGTGTTCGTTGGGTTTGCTCTTGATGGGCGCGAGGTCTTCGGACCGACCATAGAATGACGGTTTCGTGCCGGATTTCTTATACACTATCTGTGCGCATGCGCACGCTGTCTGTTTTTCCTTTATTGTCGCGCCCGGCCAGCAACATAACCTTTCATGCATTCGTCACAAAAAGCAGTATGCGATACTGGTACGTAAAAGTGGACTCCCGACGGCGGTTGTGAAGTGGCCGCACTCGCCTTCTCTCGCGCTACAACAGCACTCGGCTTCGCCTCGTGCCGTTGTAGCGCTCGATCCGGCTCGTGCAGCCACTTCCCAACCTTCGCCGAAAGTCCTCTTTTACGTACTAGTATCGCAAAGTACTGTTACGTCTAAGGGAATGAATAACGCGCGTATTAGGTTTTGGGGCGGATATTATTATGTACAATGGCAGCTAAATATCTCAAACACGAACTGTCAAACGTCTGCTTTCTCTGAAAGTCCGATCAAGACTGTTCTACATGACGATCGATCTTCTATCCATCGTCCGTTCGTTCGTCTCTTGTCAAACCTAACTAATATCGTGTGTCTCAATGAATAGTCAGCTACATATTCGTAACAGTACTATTTTCTCTCCATTTTGATGGGCCTACATATTTGCCCCCTTTATAGAATCTTGTATACCGTTTAAAGAATTTTTTTCGTTTAAATATAAATTTTCATATTTTTTTCTATAAAATTATTATTATCACATCTCAAATAGATTCTTCGTTTTTTGTATTTTATTTTATTTTCTAAAAATGATAAAATGATAAATTGTGCATCAGCCGAACAGACGACGAAATTTTTTATTTTATTTTTTCCAACTACTAACTTTTTTGCAGACTTCCGATTGTGCTTACATTTAAAATCAATTAATTTTCATTTTTTCTTCATTACACGGGGTAGAAATTCAAGCCCTCGAGTCAACTTCGTTAGTAAATTGTTTTTATTCATGGTTTATTTTATTTAATATTATGTGAACGGAATGTGGGTGTGAAGAGCTCTTATGTGTATATACCTTCGATTGATCCGTTTATAAACATGATAAACATGTTTATCATTTATTATACGTATGTCATATGCTATGTGTAATGTATGGAGTATGAAAGGAGTTTTGGGTGACTCACGATATCTCCGGGTTCTTGGACCATTTTGTTTTACGCTATTAACGCGGGAAGTAATCGTAATGCTGTGATTCGTATTTTTAACTTCCAACGTATCTTAATATTAATTTTATTACCATAACTAGCGATCGGGCGCTTCGCGCCCGACACTAGGTTAAATTTTTTAAGTTATTCTCGTGACGAGTGTGTTATGCCGCAGAAACTCAGGTAGCTAATCTGAGGTCTGTGCGCGAGCCGTTAGCTCGGAAGGTTGGGGATGTGCTCAGTAAAGGGTTGGAACCCAAGTGAAGTACGAATATAGATTTATTCAATTTACAACATTTATTTAACAATTTATTTTTACGTTTAACAAACATATATATGACCAGAGTTTTACAAGGGTTGCATTGTTATTCTGTAGATAACAATGCCTACCAGGAACCGCCGATTAAGGTTCTCTGGATGCCCGAACAGGGTCTAATTAACGCTCAACTTGGCGTTAATATACCCCTTGGTGAAACCTCGCTTGACGCTTTATTATTGCATCCATTTACGCTAGATTAGTACACCGTATGGATGTTAATCTATTTATGTGTTATCCACTGATGCTTTAGTTTAGCTATTTACGCTCTGTTTATGCTTACATTTGTCCTTTAGAATTACCAATTGTAGTACACTTTGTACGCTTGATACACCGACTGGATTACCGTCTATCGTGCGTTAATCCTTCGCGATAAGGGTCCAATATCCGCACGACCTACTTATCGCGTTTGAGCTTTGCCCGTATGGTGTATCCGTAGTCAACCGTAAGAATCAGGAGTTCCGAAGAGACTAATGAGTGTCTGCTCTCGATCCCTTATATACGAATAAGAGAGCAGGCACGTCAGCTTAATATTGTTTAGCTGTTTATGGTTTACTTATTCTCGTAAACAATACCTTTCCAAATCTTCGCTTCTTCGCGAGCGAGATTTGGAGTTTGTTTTCATTTCGAAACACCTGGCTTCGGTATTCCCGCGTCGTTGCCCTCGTTACCGAGCTCGCGACGGCCTTGCTGCTGACGCAGCGGTGTCCGGTGACGCGAGGCGCGCTCGACGCTCGACGCTCGACGCTCAACGCGTGCCGTCGCATACCGACGCTATCTCGCAACCACCGATGCCCTGGTAACGAGGTATTGCTACACCCGGGGTACAACAAGTGCGTGACTCGGCTCGCGCTCTTGTGGTACTCTTGTGCGTCGTGCGACCACTTCTCAGCTTGCCTATCATATTCGTTTTACCATACTCGTGTCGAAAAGTACTATTATATATGAGGCATTAATTATCAACCGGGCCACTTTTTTCGGTCGACAACGCGGTTGTTTTTTTTTTTTTTTTTTGATTTCCCAGTTTGTAGTACTACTTGCGAGGGGCTTCCGCGATTTTTTTTAGATTTTTAAAGTGCACCGTTCATGATTTACAATTTTTCATATCAGTATATCTGAGAAAATATTAATGGCTCAAAAAATTCTCAGGAACATTAATTTAATAATAATTTTTCATGAATTTTCGAATAATGTCAGAGTCAAAATTTTACAATTTACGAGAAAGTTCAATTTTCGTGAAAAAAATTGAAATAATTTTTTTGTACTAAAAACATACCGTCAATGCTGGTGCCAATTTTACAGGGTATTGGGCATTGTATGAAGATTCTGACAAAAGATTCACAAAGTGGTATCTGCGTACCCAGCAGAAGAAAAATCGATATCTCAAGAAAAAAAATACCCTTACCATTTTCTTAAAAAAAAAATTTTCGGATTTTTTCCACCACCATTGGCTTCAGGTGGCCCATTTCCACACAGAACATGTACAATTTGTTTTTTTTTATAAATTAAAAAAATTGGCCATTTTCAGCATAGGAAATCCTATGTTAAATTTTGCGAAACTGCACTTTTTTCAAAAAATTTTGAGATATCGATTAAAACCTACGCCATTGTTCTCAATATATATATGTTAACAATAAAATTGCATGAAAAAATTCTTAAATGTTCTTTAACGAATCCTCTTTCCACCCTAGACAAATCAAATCCATAAAACGTATATTTACCAAGAAAAAAATCACGAAATGTACATGCGTTTTTACCCATTAATTGTGGTGTAAGCCTTCAAGTAAAGAACGAATGCGTGTTCGTTTGCGTCCCACCAGGCGTTTCCGGTTCCGAGCACTCTGAAAGTACTCTAGAAGTGCGCAGAGTACAAGTTTACTCTGATAACGAACACACCTAATGAAATTCCGTTCGCTCGATTAGACGTATGTCAATTATTTTATTACAAAACAATCTCCTGTCATAAAGTCAAAGATTGATAAGTCTCACGTATCGCATCCAAGATGTCGAATCCGAAGATTCAGGGCTACGAGGTTATCGAGTACACCGAGCGCGCAGAGATCCGGAGCATCGGGTTTTATACAATTGTGCGGTAATTATAATAGTTTGATTTCATCTTAGATAGAGGTAAGAGGATCGATGATTCATAAAAAAAAATTTCAATTTTTATATGGCTTTCTCATAGAGGAAGCTTTGCGAATAAAGAAACATTACGAGAAAGCGTTTTGAAAATTTCAGTTTTCAACTTTTTAAAAATGATCATGTTATATAAATGTTATGTTAAAAAAACCTCCGTCCTTCACTTTGTCGGATCCGTGTTCAGCGTGAAAAAATATATGGAATTATATATTCTTGAATTTTTTTTGGCCCTCGATTCTTACTCTGGAAATCCAAATGATAACTTTTTTTTAATTTTATAAACTTTAAACGGTTAGATCGATCCTTGTCAAATTTAATAGGGAACTTGGGTCTATTATAATTTATTTACGTCGAATTTTTTAGGCAATTATCTCAAAAATTATAAGAACTAGAGTGCAAATGATATTTTTCGAAAAATTGAAAATGTCACAAAACCGAGACGCCTTGACCAATGCTTAACAAATTCAACAGCGAATATTGTTTGATGTTAGTCTACTTCTGTAGAAAGTCTTAGCCCGATAATTTTTATAAGTAAATTTTATTTTAGTAGATAAATAATTTTTTTTTATATATATTTTTAATTTTAAGGAGATACGTCGGGTTCGTCCACGTCATAGGGCCGCTTTTGACGAAGGATAACGGCGATCGATCCATATCGGCTTCGATTAGCAATAATGAAGGGATCGCATGTAATTTGGTGTCGGTGAACGATGACGTCGACAAATTTATTCGACACATTAGACCGAATAAGGTAACATACCTAAAAACAACAATGTTCCAAATACCTATATTCCAGATTTTACGATTCTTTGCGCTGAACACAATTCCGATATCATTTTTCATTACGTTTGCATTTTTGATTTTATGCCTTGAAAACTTGATCGCGGTGCCAGCGATGGGTCGCTTAGGCATCTTTTATGGTACCATTGAATTGATGCCCTTTGATTTGGTACTCGGGAAGGACGCGTTCATCACAGAACACGAAGACGTCGAGAGCCGCGCCGATATTAAAATCGTGAACGAGAGCGAATAAAAAAAAAAGTATGATTCTCAACACGCCCGACGTTGCCCACGCATCAACAAAAGCACTGTTCTTTGGGGAACTCAGGGTTCAGGATTGGTGGTTGACGAGGTTGTTGTTTTCAGCTTCGTCTTCAGGTGCTTCGACACATCGGATGAAATCGTCGTGGCAGCCTCTACGAAGACAAACATTTTTGGCTCCGCGGCGCGCTGCTCGCTGTGCAACCGTTCGCGATACGACCAACGTCATCCCGATGCATGTTGTCTCTCCTCTCACACCCGCTATAACGTTCTCAATCTCCCGCAGGCCTCGCTCGTTTCCTCATGAGGAATACACGACAACACTGTTTCCTCGGTCGTTAGCACACGTCCCAAGAACAATATTTCGAACGTCATCCTTGGGGCTCTTCCACGCCTGTCTTTTATCTTTAATCTTTATTTTCTTTAAATTATTATCTTTACAAATTGAATTTACGGGAAACTGTATTTTCGGAAAATTTAATTTTAGGGAAATCTTATTTTCGGGAAATCGTATTTTCGAGAATACTTTCGGAAAATCGTATTTTCTGGAAATCGTATTTTCTTTCATAAAATGTATCGAGTCAGATATTTCGATCCCGGCTTTTCCGCCATCGAATTTTCAACATTCGGGTATTTAAACCCGCCTCGATAACTGTTTCTCTGTAATATTTAAATGGGTAGCTTCAGCAAAGCTAAATTACATATAACTGAACGATCTGATGATACAATCTTTTTCGTGCCAATTAAATAGCATCGCGAAATATTTATCGAGTTATATTCACGAATATTCTTTTTTTTCAAAGTTGCAAAGAATTTTTGTATGTTACGAAAAAATGTACATTAAATAAAAGTTAGGTTTCCAACAGATTTGTTGAACAATTTTATTTTTTTCATCAATTTGTTAATAATATTTTGATATTATTATTGTGCAAAATTAATTTTTCCAGCACCTTTAATATGTTTGATGATTTTGCTTCTTCATAAAGGAAGCTATGTTTTTCAGATTTTCGTACCATCCAGAAGTGTTTACAATTCCCTCCCATTTCTGCCTCTCATGAAAGTTGAAAGTTGAAAGTTAAAAGTTGAATCGAAATTAAATCCTGTACAGGGAGCAGACTGGAATATACGAACGCCGAATTCACACGCATATATTTATGCATGCATCTCGAATATATCTATATATCTAAAAAATATTCAAATGCTGATCACAATAATCTAACCTTTGCTGACACGTCAAGGGTAAACAGAATATGCGACGAGACAAATAATTCTTCCAATCTTGTCCTTGTCCTCGTAATCCTTGTTGTTAATTATGTAGCTCCCGCCCCTCGTATTCTCTCGCACTTTTCTCGAATACCCGCACGTCTATTCGCTCGGAGATCTTAGAAAAGACTGTCAGAACTGTCAGAACTGTCATAGGGATGGATCGCAAAACAACTGACTATGAAAAACATATGACTGCCTATAGACATCAACCCCAAGAGGTTAGATTCGAAATGTGTCATCTTTGCGCATTAATATTCAATGTATCTCCCATATTTTATATGCAGAACAAAGATTCAAATGCCGATAAGAATATTCTAACCTTTACTGGCGTGTCAATGATGAGCAAATTATTTGACAGAGTCAAGAAATGTCGCGGCGAGATTGACGGATGACAGGTGACAGTCTTTTGTTAAATCGAGCGTGAGTCGGGAGCCCATGGAATCAACAATCGAGCGTTAGTCGGGAGCCCATGGAATCCTTCCAACTTTATTATATATAATTAATTTTTTCGTTTGCTTAAAAATTGTCTGTGTGACGGTCCCGTATTTCGAATTGGTATTTCTGCTCACAGGAAACTCAAGTTAAAACATTTTATCTCATCCGCGCTACCGTCAGCACCTTCCGTGCGAACGCTAACGCTCTCACGGTAGCGATCCAGCCGGTGCACTCGCCACGCGCGTGCAGCGGCCGTCTTATCGCGCGTAGGAATATCGTGTCGCACGCAGCAATAGGCGAGGGCCCTGCTTTCGTCAGGCCCTTTATTCAGTTCATCTCAGAGTCCCGAACCATTCTGACGTACACGCTCCTTCACTCATTCAATAAAACTACTATATTTCATTCGGACTTAATAATTATTGACCGCATACTTCGACCATACCTGCAACCATCACATCAGTTCGGCTGTTTTATCTAGCGCTTTCACAAAAGTTTTATTCGCATTTTCAGTTATATATATATTGAATAATTCAATATATAATTAAAAAATATAGTTATCTGTTTCGAAGGAGCGGTCAAAAATTTCATTCACCGACGGTAACGTAATTACATTCAGAATTCATTAATTTTCATTTTTGATGAATAATTATTATTGCTATTTGATGAGCCAATTTCTCTGAAGCTGTTATAAAAATGTTTACATAGTATAATCAATTTTCCTGGCTCAATTTAAGATTTCTATATTTTTTCTCTGAAATTATTATAATCGAATTGAAAGTAGATTGTTCCGATTTGCAATTCATTTCATTTTCTATTAATGACAAAATTTCGACACTAAACAGACATCGAAATGTATATAGTGACCCTACTCCTATTTTTTTTGTTTAGTTTAGAGATGCCATTTTTTTTTAACAAGCAGCTATCTTTACGATTGTTTCTAAAATCGCTTTATTGTCACTTTTTATTTTTACTTTCCTTACATATTATATGAACATCTTGTACTGAGTCGGCGAAGTATGGGTATCGAGAGTGCGTAATGTGCGTTTAAGTTGATTTCAACTGATTGTGAATTTATGTACTTATCGCGTATCTATTTATAACTTTGCATAAACTATTGTTTATGAATAATCCCTTTCGTAATGTGCGATGTGTGTTTTATAAGAGTGAGTGGTGCGGAACCCACTATAAACAAGAGGTCCACAAATACATATGCTGTTTGCGTATGCGATTTAAGGCCTTCAAGCTTTCGGGGCATTCAAAGACACGCATTAATTAAAGGCAGTCGTCAAAGTCGCATAGCTTGAACCTTTAGATTTCATACGCACATTCATCGAATCGAATGCGAAACTAACGGTTTTAAGGCCTTCGGCCACCCCAGAGGCCGAAAAAAATAGGCTTTTTTAGGAATTTTATTAAAAATATTACGAAATAAATCGAGATTACAGAAATGGGACTTTATTATACATATCATTAACTGCATACAATTTTTTTTTTTTTGAGGCATTTTATTTCAAAATGGCGGCGGTACAGCGTTTTTGCAACGACGTCTTTTTTTCTATGCTCCACGGCCGGAATAACAGCTCCTGTAATTTAATGAATCATGATTAGGGCCTGAATTTTTTCGATTATATATAGTATAAACTAGAGAACTACGTAAGATTTTTTCGATATATTGATTTTTGACAAAATGGCGCACTTCTAGAGTGGAAAGTGAGAAATTTGCCTAATAAATCGTCAGATAATTGTTAATAACAAATGAACTATGCAATATAAAAAAAATCATACGTAATTCTATGGACAATGTATTTTCGAAGATCTATTCCAAATTTCAAGTCAATCGGTTGAAAATTGTCTGAGTTATGTTTCCGGCCCACTACAAAAGTGTAGTTTTGAGATAAACGCGTTTAAAGTTTTGAGTAGTAGAAAATCATGAATAATTTTGCAATACCTTTAATCTGCGATGCCTGCACCATACAATTGGCTTTCCAGATTATCTTCCTGCTCTTGCATTTCTTTTCTGCTTGATCTTGCAGCGATTCTGGCCTCTTTTACCCGGTCTGATTGCGATCTCTCTGCAAGCTTTATGCACTGTTTGTCGATCTCCATGCACATTTCGTAGCTGTTCGGGCCGATTTCCAAATCCATTGCCTCCATTATGTGTAAAATTGAAGAAAACCCGTCATTAAATACACGAACTGCAATTTCCGTAGCGACATCCAAGACTGTTTTCCCGCTTGAAATATTTTTTGGGGCCAATGTCCCACAGTCGAATTAAAGCTTTCGTTGTTATTTTGCGTATAACCGCCGATGCATCGAGTTAGAAGAGCTTGACTGGTCAGTTCTTCATAGATTGGTTTGATAGCTTCGTAGACTTGAATTGGAAGAGCTGGCTTGTGTTTGTACTCAGCCAAAGTATTCATCGCTTTGGCGCGTTGCCATGAGCACCATGAATCCTTTCCAATAGGACATTTGTCGTGCTGCGGTTTGGCATCCGTAGATAATTTGTGATCCAGTGTAGCCCATATACTGCTTCTCATGTTCTCGACTGAATCACTGTTTCTACGAATCGCTAATCCATAATAAATAGATAGCTCATCTATAAGTTTTCCAGTCAATTTGCCCCTTCCACCGAGACCTTTTGTCTTCTTTTTCAAATTACGTAGTCCGGTGCCCATTCGCTTTTGCACGTGATCTATACACTCTTTCTCGAGTACTGTGAGATCCTCATATGGCTTAGCATCTCTAATGCCTTTGAAAGTCTTAGAATCACCGTCACCAATGTAGTGAGAGTATTTGACCTGATGTAAAGTCTCAAAGCGGCGAAACATCTCAACAACTGCATCGACTTCCATTTTTCCTGCCGATCCATCGTGATTCACAACGCATTCCTACATGAGCGCACATCCTACATGACTTTCTGCCCATTCCGCATATTCGTCGGTATCTTTTTTTTTAGACCAATGTTCACACGCCTTACAGTATTTTGATTTCACTACACAATCAACGATTTTTCCAAAGTTATAGCCAATAAGAGTCACTAACCCATACAGAGACGTAAATCCACGTTTTCTCCACGAACCATCGCCTGACACTACAATTCAATTTTCTCCGTTTTCAATCGAAATGATTTTTTCTTCTTCCGCAGCTCTCATCATACTATTCTGGCAAACTAAATTAGTTGCAGTGTTCATTCTTTTGACAACCTTATCGTAAAATGAGTGAAAGGTAGTCCGAGGTAATTCCATGAATGCACAGAATTTTCTGATTCCGTGCCAACCAACTCCAAGCAATCGCATGGCAATTATTATTCTACGGTTGATTTCCTAGCCTTTCTCAACAAGTGAACAACTCAGTATCTCAGTCTTCTCACACTTTTCACAGGACACTACAAGTTTGAATCCCAAACCACGCTTACTGCTTTCAGCAAATTTTACTTTCGATTGGCATATCTTGCAAACGACAACGTCGGAAATAGCCGAAAAAACTGCAATGAAGTTAATTATACGATAACCAAACGCTGGGTTCACTTCGATATCGTATAAATCTTTCGATTGCTTCAGTTTTTTTGCCGATGAAGTTTTTTTGCCGATGAAGTTTTTCGTGATACTTTTGGTCTCCTGACGCTGGAAACCGACGTTTTTGTCCCTTTCTTCATACCGTACAACCCGTCACTCATTGTAAGAACAAATCGATACAACAAAACAAATCAACTCTATAATTGCACCGGAAAAAGAAATTAAAATTTACAGAACTATCGAGAAACACACACACACACACACACACACACACACACACACACACACACACACACACACACACACACACACACACACACACACGCGCACGCGCACGCGCGCGCACACACACACACACACACACACACACACACACACACACGCACGCACGCACGCACACACGCACGCACACACGCACGCGCACACACACACACACACACACACACACACACACACACACAAAACACACACACATACTCCGCGGAGGGGGGCGTTGTCCCTTCCAGGACGCCTCCTCCGCGGAGAGACCCAACTCCGACTGGAGCGCGTCCCCGGGTGGCGGATAGGGGAGGTCCTCACCAGAAGCTTCAACCTTGTCGGAGCAACTGGCGGACTGGGGCGAAATAAAATAGCCCTCGCGGACCAAATGTGGTGCGAAGAGGAAGGATACCTCCAAAAAAACCTAGGGGAAGGTACCCCGAACAAATACCAAACATGGAAAGTGAGTCCAAACGAAACGTACCCCAAGCGAGCAGCCCCTTCGGGGAAAATCTCGCCACCAATTCCGATCGGGTGGAAGACCTGGTGGTTGGTGCTGGCTCCATGGATTTTGGGGGGAGCCAAACTCACAAGGCCACGGCGCAGGAGAAGGATACCGAGGGATCGGCGTTGGGGAGTGCGCATGCAGGCTCTCGTTCGTCGTCAACCAGTCACTGCAGCACTAGGGGAGTGGAGCGTAAGCCCCCTATGGTGTCTACAGTGTTTACAGCACCTAGTGAGCACCACGCGAAATCATGGAGACTGGAGTTTGAAAAGCTCGGGCAGCAAATCAACTCCATGATTGAGTATATCACTCCGAGGAACAACGTCCACGGAGATATTAAGAAGAGGATGAGTATCATGAAGACCACCTATGCCAGGCTCGAGAGACTCGATGCAGGCTTCACCGCCTCGGCGGAATGTGCAGGAAAGAAGTGTGCAGAAGCTCAGACCTCGCCCGAGCTCGGACAAGCCAGGTCTGTCCGACACTTACAGAGGAGCGGAAAAGACAACGCGGAAAGCCCAAAGAGGAAGGAGATATCGCCTCTCCAAGCAGAGGCGAAGAGGGCTAGAAAGGCCAGGAGGAGGGTAGAAACGTCTCTCGGACCCCGTGAGGACCCCGCGACGGACACGGACGGTCCCTCTGACGCCCACGTGCAGCAAGACCAACCGTGGGAAGAGGTGGAGACGAAGAAGAAGAAGAAAAAGAAGGAAAATAAAGGAGCGAAGCAGCAGCAGCAGCAGCAGCAGCAGCAGCAGCAGAAGCAGCAGCAGCAGAAGCAGCAGGTACAGCGTAGCAGACGAGTACTCCCAGACGCTCTCATCGTGAAGCCGAAAGATGGAAAGTCCTTTGCTGAAATCCTGACCAAGGTGAAGAAAGACCCAACACTCCAGGCAGTAGGGCAAGGCGTGGCAGGAGTGCGCAAGACCTTAGCAGGAGACATTCTGTTGGCCCTGAATAAGTCTGGCCAAGAGAAGATGGCAGAATTTAGCGCGGCTATTAACAACGTGTTAGGTGATGAGGCCACCACTAGTGCTAGAGCCCACACGGCGATGCTAGAAGTTGTACGCCTGGATGGAACGACGACGAAGGAAGAAGTCTATGAGGCAGTCCATAAGCAGCTCGGCGACAGCTTCAAGCTGGAGTCAGTGGTGTCAGTAAGGGAAACCTACCGCGGCGCACGGACAGCCTTACTCAAAGTGACGATGGAAGCAGCGAGGAAGCTACTGGAGAAAGGGACGGTGCGCATCGGCTGGTCAGGCTGTCGGGTGCGGGAGGTGGTCAGACCAACTAAGTGTTTCAGGTGCTGGCATTTTGGCCACATTGCTAGAAAGTGCAGTTCGCTAGTGGACAGATCTAAGCTTTGTGTGAAGTGTGGCACTGACGGGCACAAGGCGGACGGATGCAACGCAGCAGTCTGCTGTAACCTCTGCAAGGAGAAAGGCGGAGAGAAGACAAATCATATAACTGGGAGCAACAAGTGCCCGGTGTACATGAAGGCGTACCAGGCGCTACTGCAAAAATGGCGCTAAAAATTCTTCAGTTAAACCTCAACGACTGTGAGGCAGCCCAAGATCTGCTAATGCAGACGGTTCGTGAGGAAAAGATAGACGTAGTTCTAATTGCCGATCAATATAGGAACTTAGACTGATCTTCGTGGAAGGTGGATGCAACAGGCCTGGCTGCCATTTGGGCTTGCGGAAAACAGCCCTTTCAAGAAACTATGAGGAATGCAGAGAACTGCTTCGTGAGAGCAAAAATCAATGGCGTACATCTGTACAGCTGCTATATGCCACCTAGCATGCCGCAAGAGGAATTCGAGGAAAGCCTGGATCGACTGGTCATGGACGCCAAAGATCATTGCCCAGTGGCCATTGCTGGCGACTTCAACGCCTGGGCAGTGGAATGGGGTAGCAGGGAGACGAAGAAGAGAAGGCAAACACTCTTGGAAGCGTTCTCCGTGCTAAACCTCACATTGCTCAACGATGGAGAGAAGCCGACGTTCGTCAGAGGCGAGAAGGGCTCAATCATCGACTTGACATTTGTCAGCAGCGGCCTTGCAAGAAGCGACAACTGCTGGCGCGTGATGGAATCCTGCAGTCTGAGTGACCATCTTGCTATTAGATGGAACGTCGCCAGGCAACAACGATGTGAAAGCCGAGCACGAAGAGAAAAAAAGTTCACTGGCTGGAAAGTGAGCTCATTTGATGCGAACGCACTATGTGCATGCATTAGAGAAGGCCGCGCTGAGGGAACAACAGCAGAGGAAAAGGTTGAAGACGTCATGAAAAAGGTGACAACAGCATGTGACGCCGTCATGCCTCGTCGGAGGAATGGAAACCCGCACAAGCCAGTGTACTAGTGGAGCGACGCCATAGCACAGCTCCGTGCAAAAAGCAACCGCGCGTGAAGGCTGGCACAATGAGCCAGGAATAAACCAACCTTTGCCGCACTGGAGGTGGCATCTAAGCTGGCCCCAACCCAATTGACCAAAGCTATCAAGCGTAGCAAAAAGCAGTGTTGGACCGCTCTGATCGAGGAGGTGGACAATGATCCGTGGGGGAGACCCTATAAGGTTGTGATGACTAAGCTCAAAGGCCAGTCACAACAACAACCCACATGCCCTGACCAACTGGAGAGGATAGTTAACACGCTTTTTCCCACACAGAAGTCCTTCGTCTACCAAGTAGGCCAAGAAGAGGACGAGATCATCCCACCGGTAACTCGACAGGAGCTACTCCAAGCCTGCAATAAGGTAGGCAACACCAAGGCGCCGGGTATGGATAACATCCCCAATATTGCGCTGAAGACGGCACGCACACGCACACGCACACGCACACGCACGCGCACGCGCACACGCACGCGCACGCGCACGCACACGCACACGCACACGCACACGCACACGCACACGCACACGCACACTCGCACACGCGCACACGCGCACACACGCACACACGCACGCGCACGCACACGCACACGCACACGCACACGCACACGCACACACGCGCACACACGCACACGCGCACACACACACACACGCACACGCACACGCGCACACACAGACACACACATACATCCGGACATTTTTTCTAAATGTGATTTTTCGACGTTTTGGAACATTCTGAACATGTTTTCATTAAAATCTCGAATTTTTTTTTTTTACCAAAACAAAGCTTCCTCTATGAGGAAGCAAAAAAGCACAGAAATACGAGCCGCGAGATCATTTCCGTGTACACTGTTTATTTCTGTACGCGTTGTGACGCTGGACAATAAATTTCGCAGGGATGAGGAAGCTTGTAGGCAACCTGTGCCCTATCTTTTAGCTCTCTACAAGTTTATTCCATTAATCCGCTTATTCATTCATTCCGTTCAATCAGACGGGTGAACTTTTTTTTTATTAAAACTATGTCTACAGCGCCAAGCTCTTCGTCTCCGTCGCTTTGCTATTTGGATAGTCGGTTATCGTCACATCTCGGGTCTTATCACACGAGTGGTAACTCGACGATCGTGGCATTCACTGATTCTTTTTTTTTCGGTGAAATCTCGCCAGAGGCACGTCGCAAAAGACCAATAAGCCCTGAGGGCATGCCTAAATTGTCGGGTTGCAGATAAGGGACCATTGAGAAATAACACTTTTAACTTGATCAATTTCCGTAACAATAAATTCTTATTTTAGAAGATGCTTGTAAATCGTAACAAATGCGCCCTTACATCCCTATTTATGTATATATTAATTATTCCGCGAACGGACGACAATACAATTATCGAACGGCGAATGAACACAACACCAGGAAGATAGAGTAAGAAAAGATAGACACGCGGTTGCGAGTGAGGCGTTAAAAATAAATAATAATGAGTCTACCGGAACTCGAAGTTCGATGTGATGCGCTCTAGCCTTGAAGCTTCAAGTTTATGTACAGAAAAACTGTTTCGAATTTAATTCAAGACTTTCAATGCCTCTTGGCCATCTTTCTTTCCATTTTTCGTTGTTTCTTCTCATCGACTTCGGGCTGCTCCTGAGGGCCGGAGAAGAACCAGGGGGCCAGAATTTTGGTCCACAACATCCAGAAAGCTCTGATGGGCGCCTACGATCGAAAATTTGCGGTGAATTTTTTCTTTTCGTTTTTGTGCGTATCAGTAATGGGAACAATACGGTCTTAGAGTCTCACCAAAAGCCACAGCAGCCAGAAGTAATTCGATACTAAGGACGAGACTTGTACTCCCGATGTGAGAATAATGAGATCTTTGAAATGCCTGAAATAACGAGATTTTCAATTAAACATTACATTGAATAAAATATTACATCTCGAACAACATATTTTTTTGCTTGTTTCATGACTTTTTTTTCACCTAGCAATGTTTAAAAGATGGAACACTTGCAAATTTCTGCATTGGAACAAAAAATAGCTTCCAACGAAATAATTGTTGGGCATTTTTCCTTGCCGATGCATTACAATTCTTCAATCCGTACCAGCATTTTTTTATCATAAATCGAAAAGTCATTGCTAAAAATGGCTGCTTTCGCAGATACAGCCAAAGCAGCCTGTCGTGCAGTAAAGGATCAAAAAAGGGTCAAAGATAATGACGAATTCAATTGCAAGCTCACTCGGCTATGCCGCCCTCCATATTCAGGTCTACTCCAGAATCCAGCAATTGGCCGCTTTCCTCAGCATACTTCGATCGAGCCATGTAGATCATGAATTGATAACTACCAAGATACACCAATCCAGAGAATATCGTTAAGGTCTGCAAAGTAACAATGAAATGACAGTTGATAAATGGGCCATGACAAAAGTGTAATTCAGCGCTTCTTGCTTACAATCTCCAAGACGTTGAATTCAAAGAAACAGATCATGACAGTCAGATAAATTCCTACAGCTACGAAAACCATGTTTCTGTAGAAACTCAGAGTAGTGCCATTCTCCTCCACAATCTGTTTGGCTCCTTTTGTTGCAACCTTGCTGCTTTTTTTCTCTGCCTGTAAATATGAAAAAACGCGCCGAATGAATAGGTATTGTAAAGCAAAAAAAAACAACTGTAAGACTTTTAGAACTGGACAGAGCAAAAACCTACAGGCATCGTTTTATTTGTACAGATCTTCCGGCTTTGAGAGTTCTAGCCACGAGTCACGGCTTGTCGAACGATCGTGCAGGTTCTACGCTGCCATTGCGGTTGTAGTTTTCATTCACGAGATCTTGGTTAGTTTGACGTCGCACTGTGTATCACACCACGTTAAGGAGTAGCAGTGCAATGGGAACATGGATTTTTATAGAGGAACAATAAAATGAGAACTTTTCGGCAATGTTTCATTCAAATGTACATGTCATCACATGGCATGGTGTCCTTTCTTTTTTGTACAATGACATTCCATACACGTGGATCTTATGTTATAACGAACTAGTTAACCCCAATATTAATCGATAGTCGAATTTCGCACGGCGCGCGATTTGTTCGATTCAAATATAAAATAATATACGAATGTGAATCGAATAGTTATTATTAGGCAGGAATGATCACACGCGAAATTTCTATGGAAAACGAAAATTCGGAAAAACCATTGAGCACAGAACGTTCCTCCCAAGGATGAATGCCAGATGTGGACACTTTACCCGAAGAACAGGAATGCTCTGAAAGAACGCAGGTTTATTTAGGCTCCGTAAGAACGGCCCAAACTCATAAAATTATGCAAATACCTTCCACCAACGGTTCTTCGGACCACCAGCGGACTCAGGGTCTGCCCCCGCGCGACTCCACGGAGGTGGCGGGTCCAGTGATGCAAAATGACCGTCTTTTTGTAGATCGGTCAAATTGCTGCAAAATGACCATCATTTGACGGTCTTTTGATGTCATTTTTTTCGTGCATTTTTCTAAATAAAAATGACGATCATTTTGGTGCGTGTCTTTTGACGGTCGTGCATGACCAACAAATTACCGAAAGACCTACTTAGATGCAAAATGACGGTCATTTTTTTTCGGTCACAATTGGTCACAATTTTTGTCGCATTGCATGCTTTGGATGTCTTCCAAGTAGAAAAATAAATAAAAGACCTTGTGACGTGGTGCGTCACAAGCCCTCCCCAGCGTGGCTCGACGTCCCACCACTCACCTAAAACAATACACTAGGATTAGAATCTATTATCTAAGCAACGAACTGAATTATTGTTACACCTTCCCCCCGACTCACCCTCATCCCTTGCTACCCCGTCAGTCCTCCCCCTGCTCACTCAACGAAGATCCAGCGCAGCCCACCGAAGACCACGAAGACTCACCGCAGCACCCCGAAGACCACTACAGCCACAGCAAACACCCGAAGACTCCACCAACGACCAGACTGACCTCGCCAGGCCCGGAATCCGACTACAAAAATTGCCAATTAAAGCCTGGTACGGCAGCCAGGCACTAACCTCCAAACAAATCTCGACAAACCGATGCTCTGCTTCCACACCGCCGTCCGTCCCTTGGAGGCCACCACCACGAAAATTCCACTCGACTGACCCGCCCTGGCCAGTCCGAAGCCCGACGACACACTCTCGGCTCGAAATAACGAGTGTAAACCGACGAGTTGTGTCGTGCGGGTAAACACCGTAAAATTTGCACTCGAGCTGTCAGAAGCGACAGTTCCCCAGCCCACCGCGAGGAACCAGCACCTCCCGGCGTGAAGAAATATTCGGCAATCGATAGGCAAATCAATGCCGAGGATGCGCGCGCCGAGCGTCGCGACAGGCCTTCCGTCGCGACGAATATTCGCAATCGGCCGCAGCCAATTACGACGCCCACCGCCCAGCTAGTCCCGAGACCGACCAATCGATTTTCGCCGCAAAAATCGCCAATTGCAAGACCGACCCTGAGGTCGGAGAAGAAGCCGGAAACGGCATGGCTTTCTTCACTTCGAGCCACGGCGTGTGAGAGGGCGATTGTGTGTGACAGGCGAGCGAATTATACGAACAGTTTTTGGAAATTATACGACCCGGAAAGCCCCCGTAATATTCAGACTCCGTCCCCGGAGAGTACCGACTCGAGACAGTGATCAAGGACACGAATTTGGACCAGAGTTTGGAATTTATAACGACTCGGCAAATCGAGGACTATCGAACGGATTTCGCCGAGAGGATTTTATTGAACGAATTGATTGAGAACGTTATCGCACGGATTATTGTAAGCGATAAAGAGCGGTTGAGTGAGTACAGTTTGAGTTTCCCTTCCCCCATTTCTACCTGATTGACAGTCCCATTTCCCACACTCCCCTGAAAATTTGCCCATCACCCCCCTGGTAATTTTAAGTGATTTTTGATTGTATAATTTTCGACCGTCGATCACCGGCCGCCACGTGCGCCGGCATTTTCTGTAATTCTCGTGTGCGCGTGAGTGGTGGCGATCGCGGAATTTTACAGCGCGCGACCGTTAGCATAATTTTCCCCGTTCTACCCGAGACTGTAAAAGCATTCGTAATATTTACTTTTTTTTGTGTGATTATTGAAACTTTGCATATTTTGTTTTCGTGCCGAGGTAATATCGTCAAGAAGCCCTGGACAGTGCCTGCGGCCTGAGAAGTCTCATCCCCCTCCCCCCCCCGTTCCTGCTAGCCGAGTGCCGTGAAAATTTAATAGATTTTGTTCTCTCTTTTTCTTTTTTTTTTGGTTTGGTTTGCACTCGATTAATTTAATCGAGCGCCGCGGTGCTACACCGACACAGTAGCTGGCGCCCAAAAATCCGTGATTATTCCCCGAGTTTGGAGAAGTTTTTTTTTGAGACCAGTATTGTGTAGAATCTTCACCGGCCAGCCCCTCCTCCCCTCCCCTTCCCTGCGATCGACCCTGCGAATTGCTGTCCCGGCAATTACCGTAAACCAGCGTATTTTCGTAAGTCTTGTTATTGAGTTATTTTTCAATTCTCTCGTTCTTTTTTTTGCGCTTAATAATTTTCCGACCATTATATTTTGCCCACCTTTTAATTATTGTCCGACCTTTGTATTTCGCCCTGCGTAGTCATTATTTTTTTCTTTTTCGACCTTAGGATTTTTCCCCCGCGTATTAATTATTTTTCTTTTTTTCTACTTTTGTATTTTGCCCAGCGTTAACGATTTTTCTATTTTCTTATCTTCCCCCCCCGAGTACTGAATATTTCGCGATTTCTTTTATTTTCCCTGCGTAGTGATTATTTCCGTTTTTTTTTCTTATCACCACTGAACTTGTTGCCCTCCGCTCTTATTTTTTTTGTGAATTGGTTATCATTATTGTTATTGCGACCCCCCCTTTTTTTTTGACCATTGTTAAAACGGCCTATTATTTTGTTACCAGTTATTGACCACGAGTTATTATTAAAAGTTATTTTTCTTCACCTTGCTACACAACATACTGGAGTGTTATTTCCCCCTTTTCCCCGCCATATATTTCCCCGAGTTGTCCCGTTTGGGAACGTTAAGAACCAGGACGCACCGTCACAAATTTTGGCGCCCAACGTGGGGCCCTGTAATAACAGGAAAATAGAAAATTTAAACAGTACCCTCGAGGGCGGTGACGTTTTCACCCCTCGAGTGGAGATTTCTTTTTCCTGAGCTGGATAATAGTGCTCACCTCGGCACAGAAAACCCCCCCCCCCCCTTGTACCCCGAATACCGATTTAAATTCTTTTTTTTTACGATTACTGTTGTTCCTGCCGCTGTTTCGCGAGTCGTCACCACTCGCGAATATCTTGTTGGCAAGTAAGTACTCCCGTCGCCCATATTTACCCCGAACATTATATCGATTTCATTCATTTTTCCAAGTTTTCTGATTTTATTTTTTTTTGTTCCCTTTTTCCTTCTTTTCCCTATTTTGCCATGGAATGCTTTAACCCCTCCGTACAAGTCACCCCCGCTCTCTCGACCTGCATTACTACGCCCAGAACGCAGGCTCCCCGACCTAAGCCCACAATCCCGTTAGCCCTTGCTGCCCCCATGGACCCTGCCCCCACCACCGAAACCCAAGCCCAGATTGACCAAATTTTTCGCTCGTTACAAGCCCTCCCCGATGCAGTCGATTTAGTCAGATTATGCGACCAAGCTGGTTTGAGTACCCGCGGCACGAAGGACGAACTGGTCGACCGTTATTTACGCTCCATCGTCCGCCGAAGATTTCCGGAAGTGCCCACGGAATGGGACCCGGTAACAGACGAACGTGGTTCGGAAGCCCCGTACACGCTAAACGTGGCACTTGCCGAACTAGATAGTAAACAGACCCCCGTGGTACATAATAGAAGTTCCGATCAAAATGACAGTCCCCACCCTCCCCCAAATACCGTAGAACCAACCCCCGCCCCTATAGTAGAAGCCCTTCCCGTTCTTTCAAATTTTGAATCAGAAGAATTGTTAATAGACCTCAGCGAGGAGACAGTAAATTTCGAATTGCCCCCGAACCCAGTCACCCCCGCCCCAACCACAGAAACACATTCACCTCTCTTGAGTTTACCCCCAAACCCCCGCACCGTCCGAAAGGAGAAACCCCAGACCCAATTGGGAAAGTTTATATCGAGAGTAACCGGAAATCGGACTGAAGAGGGAGAAAAATTTTTAGCAAAGTTAACGTCGATCTCCCGTCTTCAGAGAGCAAAGCGGCTGAAGGCTGCTGCGCTAAAGCGAGATCCGAGTTATAGTCAAGTCCAGGACGATAATACCCTACCCTACGAACTTCAACTGAGGTTAAGTCCCCTAGTAAAAGCAAGTACGTTAGAGTCAAGCCCTGTTAACCCCGTTTCCCCCAAACCCTCGAAAAACAAGTCAGTCCAAACCGACCCCCTGTATCACCCCAAAACTTGCCCCATCGTAAGAAATTCCGCCTATAAAAATAGGAGTAATACGAATTCCCCGGAATCTGGTTATACGTCCCCTCCCTTTTGCTCAACCTCTCACATTCCCCCTCTCATGGCATACCCCGTGCCGTGCCCTGCCCCCTGCCCAGAAGTCCCAGCATTGAGAAAGTTTTTGGATCCGCGGTTTTCCCCGCGACTTCGCCCGGCGAACAATAACTTCGCGTATCGCGACGGCAATCGCAATCCAAAAGGCAGAAAATTTGCACAGAACATCCCAAGACCCATAAAGCCACAACCGACAACCCCAGTACCAAAAACCCATCGAAAACCCCTTCGTTACCCCCACCCCCTTGTTTCACCGACAGCCCCAGTACCAAAAACCCATCGGAAACCCCTTCGCTACCCCCACCCCCTTGTTTCACCGCCCCCAAGATTCAGAACGTGGCCCACACCCGACCCGCGTGTCTCCTGGTGCCCCGGAATCTCCCCCCAATATCCCCAAACCCAACCCCGTTCCCCTGCTCGCCCCATAAGCCTTCGAAGCTCCCACAGTACACTAAGTATAGGGCCCTCAGAGCGTACATTAAGTACAGGGTCCCTCCAGAGCTCCCGAAGCCCCCAGAGTTCCCAACGTTCCCAGAGTTCCCGAAGTCCCCAGAGTCCCCAACGTTCCCAGAGTTCCCGAAGTTCCCAGAGTTCCCAACGTTCCCAGTGTTCAAGCTATGGCATATAGGATTTCCCAAAGTACCCCCACCTGACCATTGCACGCCCCCGGATAACGATTATGTAAGGCACTGCCAGTGCGAGAGTATTTTTTTACAGTATTTTCGTTCGTTAATTTCGTTTTTTTTCCCGGATCTCGCGCTAGTTACTCAGTAACAGCCGAGAAGTTTCTTAAGGAGCTCGTAGAGCGTATTATGTAAAGTTTAGTTTGAGACCATACGTGGAGATAAGACTTGCCCCCTTTTCCCATGATTCCCTACCGATTCCCAAACGATCCCAGTCAGCCCAAGCCCGAACCGGCCCATGCGAAACACGCCCAAGGTGTTAGACCTGTGAAAAGTCCGACCATCGCTCAACGAAATGTCCGACCCGAATCGAAAACCGTCCCCGACCGCCCCATTAAAAGACAGTCCCGCACAAAAAAAAAAAAAAAAAAAAAACCTTATTATCTTCCCCGTTGACCACCACCGCTTATCATGTTTTTCTTTTTCATCTCATTCGAATTGTGGTTTATAATGTTCTTCCTTCCCGTTATTTCCTCCCCGACTCCTCCCACCCTCAGTACTTGCCACCAAGAGGCCAATTATTTAGTTTGTTTTTCTTTCAAGTCAGTTATTTTCTTTTGTACTATTATTATTTTGTTCTGATCTCATGACTGTCATCACACACCAGCGGTACCAAAGAGCTGTTTCATTTTCAGTTGTGTGGATGACAGGTGTAAATAAGAGGAGAGAAGACTGAGGACGAGTAAAACCAGTATTATTAAAATTACCAGACTGCATTCCTATATTTTTCGTAGACCCGCCAGCCCCTCTCACCCCTCCCAGAAATCCTACCCTGCTAGTCCCCGGTATGAATCTGTTGCTCAAGTCGTCAGGAGACGTACTTTCGGCAAGTGGGGGGGAGTTGTGACGTGGTGCGTCACAAGCCCTCCCCAGCGTGGCTCGACGTCCCACCACTCACCTAAAACAATACACTAGGATTAGAATCTATTATCTAAGCAACGAACTGAATTATTGTTACACCTTCCCCCCGACTCACCCTCATCCCTTGCTACCCCGTCAGTCCTCCCCCTGCTCACTCAACGAAGATCCAGCGCAGCCCACCGAAGACCACGAAGACTCACCGCAGCACCCCGAAGACCACTACAGCCACAGCAAACACCCGAAGACTCCACCAACGACCAGACTGACCTCGCCAGGCCCGGAATCCGACTACAAAAATTGCCAATTAAAGCCTGGTACGGCAGCCAGGCACTAACCTCCAAACAAATCTCGACAAACCGATGCTCTGCTTCCACACCGCCGTCCGTCCCTTGGAGGCCACCACCACGAAAATTCCACTCGACTGACCCGCCCTGGCCAGTCCGAAGCCCGACGACACACTCTCGGCTCGAAATAACGAGTGTAAACCGACGAGTTGTGTCGTGCGGGTAAACACCGTAAAATTTGCACTCGAGCTGTCAGAAGCGACAGTTCCCCAGCCCACCGCGAGGAACCAGCACCTCCCGGCGTGAAGAAATATTCGGCAATCGATAGGCAAATCAATGCCGAGGATGCGCGCGCCGAGCGTCGCGACAGGCCTTCCGTCGCGACGAATATTCGCAATCGGCCGCAGCCAATTACGACGCCCACCGCCCAGCTAGTCCCGAGACCGACCAATCGATTTTCGCCGCAAAAATCGCCAATTGCAAGACCGACCCTGAGGTCGGAGAAGAAGCCGGAAACGGCATGGCTTTCTTCACTTCGAGCCACGGCGTGTGAGAGGGCGATTGTGTGTGACAGGCGAGCGAATTATACGAACAGTTTTTGGAAATTATACGACCCGGAAAGCCCCCGTAATATTCAGACTCCGTCCCCGGAGAGTACCGACTCGAGACAGTGATCAAGGACACGAATTTGGACCAGAGTTTGGAATTTATAACGACTCGGCAAATCGAGGACTATCGAACGGATTTCGCCGAGAGGATTTTATTGAACGAATTGATTGAGAACGTTATCGCACGGATTATTGTAAGCGATAAAGAGCGGTTGAGTGAGTACAGTTTGAGTTTCCCTTCCCCCATTTCTACCTGATTGACAGTCCCATTTCCCACACTCCCCTGAAAATTTGCCCATCACCCCCCTGGTAATTTTAAGTGATTTTTGATTGTATAATTTTCGACCGTCGATCACCGGCCGCCACGTGCGCCGGCATTTTCTGTAATTCTCGTGTGCGCGTGAGTGGTGGCGATCGCGGAATTTTACAGCGCGCGACCGTTAGCATAATTTTCCCCGTTCTACCCGAGACTGTAAAAGCATTCGTAATATTTACTTTTTTTTGTGTGATTATTGAAACTTTGCATATTTTGTTTTCGTGCCGAGGTAATATCGTCAAGAAGCCCTGGACAGTGCCTGCGGCCTGAGAAGTCTCATCCCCCTCCCCCCCCCGTTCCTGCTAGCCGAGTGCCGTGAAAATTTAATAGATTTTGTTCTCTCTTTTTCTTTTTTTTTTGGTTTGGTTTGCACTCGATTAATTTAATCGAGCGCCGCGGTGCTACACCGACACAGTAGCTGGCGCCCAAAAATCCGTGATTATTCCCCGAGTTTGGAGAAGTTTTTTTTTGAGACCAGTATTGTGTAGAATCTTCACCGGCCAGCCCCTCCTCCCCTCCCCTTCCCTGCGATCGACCCTGCGAATTGCTGTCCCGGCAATTACCGTAAACCAGCGTATTTTCGTAAGTCTTGTTATTGAGTTATTTTTCAATTCTCTCGTTCTTTTTTTTGCGCTTAATAATTTTCCGACCATTATATTTTGCCCACCTTTTAATTATTGTCCGACCTTTGTATTTCGCCCTGCGTAGTCATTATTTTTTTCTTTTTCGACCTTAGGATTTTTCCCCCGCGTATTAATTATTTTTCTTTTTTTCTACTTTTGTATTTTGCCCAGCGTTAACGATTTTTCTATTTTCTTATCTTCCCCCCCCGAGTACTGAATATTTCGCGATTTCTTTTATTTTCCCTGCGTAGTGATTATTTCCGTTTTTTTTTCTTATCACCACTGAACTTGTTGCCCTCCGCTCTTATTTTTTTTGTGAATTGGTTATCATTATTGTTATTGCGACCCCCCCTTTTTTTTTGACCATTGTTAAAACGGCCTATTATTTTGTTACCAGTTATTGACCACGAGTTATTATTAAAAGTTATTTTTCTTCACCTTGCTACACAACATACTGGAGTGTTATTTCCCCCTTTTCCCCGCCATATATTTCCCCGAGTTGTCCCGTTTGGGAACGTTAAGAACCAGGACGCACCGTCACAACCTATAAAAAAGAGAGATAATGTAAAAAAATGGAATTTTTCATAGCGCGTCCTCATAAAGTTAGAAATTGAAATTGTCATATCGTTTTCTCATGATGTTTCTTTATTCGCGAAGCTTCTTCTATGAGGAAGCATTTTCTGTGTTTTTTGGCTTCCTCATAGAGGAAGGTTCGCGAATAAAGGAACATCATGAGAAAACGATATGACAATTTCAATTTTTATCTTTATGAGGAAGCGCTATGAAACTTTCAATTTTCAACTTTTTTCAACATCAACGCCTTGTTAAACTTTCATGCAAAACGGCTGGCCGATTCAGGTTCAGCGCGTAAAAATACTTTATCGTCACGCTTCACTTTGTCGGATCTGCGCTTGGCGCGAAAAAATACATGGAAGTAAGCGCTCCTAATTTTCTTTTTTTGCACTTTCGATTTTTAGTCAAGAAATCCAAGTGATACCTCTTTATGTAACTTTTTCAACCCCATCATATCCATCGTCTTGTGTCTATCTTGGTGTAGGTTACAATAGGCACCTGGGCTTTTCTGCGATGCATCGGAAAGCAACGAAATTGATGTTTTAAAATACCCAAAATCACTCATTTTTGCAAATTTGGCTATAAAAATGCCCGATAAACTTTTTCGCTAGTTGTCGCTCCGGGACTGTAATTCCATGTCTTTTTTCACGCGGATCACGAATTTTAAACTTTTTTATTCATAGATGAATATTTAATACGGAAAAATGCGTCCCAAAAAAAAAAAAAAAAAAAAAAAATTGCATGAAATTCAAAAAATTCAAAATGACATCAAATTTAAACGGTTCGACCGATTATTCCCAAATTCAATACCGATCGTTGGTCGATAACACTCCATTTATGTGCAAGTTTTTAGCCCGATATGTGAAAAATTGTGGGCGCTAGAGCACGCGCAGATATTTTCAACAAAAATTCAAATCCGCGTAAAATCTGAATGACTGCATAGATTTGGCCAAAAATTGGATCGGATAATGAGGATCGACCCCTCAACATGTGTGATAAATTTCACCTCCATATCTCAAGCCGTTTTCAAATTATGAACGTTAAATGATTTGCACATACATACATACATACATACATACACACACACACACATACGTCCAGACATTTTTTCTAAATGTGTTTTTTGGATGTTTGGGAACATTCTGAACACATTTACATCAAAATCTCGAAACCTAATTTTTTCACGGAAACAAAGCTTCCTCTATGAAGAAGCAAAAAAATGAATAATAATGTATTTTTTAAATATATATTATATAATGTTACACATGCTACAAGCTACATCTATGGAATTTTATCTGAACTGTAAAAACTGAAAATGTAAAAGGGTTCGTCCCGTAAATAAATAAATAAATAAATAAATAATGACGTTAAAATGACCCGTTTTGTGAGGACCTCACATCACTAGACTGATGATCAGCGCCGCTATACGAAGTTTTTACAAAAGCGCCATTGGTCCCAAAACCGGTGAGGGTCAACTGACGGTCTTATGACGGCCATTTGATCCGTCATGTGACGAGCTTGCATCACTAGGCGGGTCCCGGCCCCCGACTAGCTAAAGTAGTTACTGGAGGGGTTAAGAGGAAGTGAAAGTGACGTGACGAGGCCATGAGTGTAAGAGTGACAGTTGCAATTTTTAAATTAACTTTATTCAATGGTGTTAATTTTTTTTGAGAAAAAAATGAATTCGGGCCGGATGCGAAATTACCGTGTGCATCTGGCTCGAATTTGCTTTTTCCTCAAAAAAATTAATACCATTGAGAACATTTCATAACAGTTTTCATTACCGACCGCGATATTTCACATCCCCTTAAGCCACCTCAACTCTTGGATATCGAGGAAACAACATCGTCGAAAATCATCGCAGAGGAAATTTGTACACAATTGAAAGAACAGAAGATGTTTGAATTTCGAGATGTGAGCATCAAGCCCTCAAGTAAAAGTCTGTAACAATATATTGAATAGTGTTGTCTCTCCGAGTTTTCGGTTATCTCCACAAATACCTTAATAATTCCTTAGATAGTTCCCGCGAATCGCGAGTCAAACACTTTCGTCATCCACGTGCTAAACAGACTCTCACGCCATCTCGAACCAGGAAATAATAGACCCGTGAAAAATCCTACATCACAAACAATCACACATAGTGATGCAAGCTTCGTCACATGACGGATCATATGACCGTCGTAAGACCGTCACTGACGGCTCCAAAAATGACCGATTTTGAGACCAATGGCGCTTTTTTTTAAACTTCGTATAGCGGCACTGATTTGTAATGTAAACTCGTCAAATGACCGTCATAAGACCGTCAGTTGACCGTCACCGGTTATGGGACCAATGGTGCTTTTGTAAAAACTTCGTATAGCGGCGCTGATCATCAGTCTAGTAGGGTAACATATAGGTGGCCGAAAGCGAAACCTCTATTATAACCAACCTCTCCCAACGCTAAGTCTCTAGCATACTACGACTCTCAAATCGTTTCCGTACAAGAGATACGATATATGTGATTAAATGCAATTTCCGTCTAACACCCTAAGAGTCGAATGCATATTAGAGTTAAAAAGTGAAAATGGTATAATTTTTATAGAGAATAATCCATAAAATCCGATGGATAAACGTTCTATAATCACCACCTAGTAACCCGTTCTCACTGAATGGTATAATAATCTTTGAACCTCCCGCCAAGGAGCCGACTCGAGGGGTGACAGACAGTTGACCGAATGCGAACTGTGAATCATGGCCAACCTCATCATATCGAAAGATTCTAGCGTAGTTTAGGTCCTAAATCTTTAAAACTAAATATTAAAGGTTTCCACAGTTAAATAAAATTTGCGTATGGAATCCCTATAGATTTGCTTATTCTTGTCAAAAAGTTTAATGGTACAATGATTTTTGCGATAAATATAAAAATCCTGATGGATCATAACATCGCACTCACAACCTATGAACGCCTACCCACTACATACTGAAAGAACATTTCAATTTTTTTTCAAGCAGCCATCTGAAGTGCGAAGCGATATTTAACCATCCCGATCGGTTAATAAATCGGTGGACCCGATTCGAAATTTCTACGACGGCCTGTAGAACATTAATTTCTCAAAATCATTTATGTAGAACAGACACAATATCCGCGCTCAAATAAAATTTCCGTATAGAATTATCGGAGGCGTTTGCATAATACAGTTAAAAAGTTTTATAATACAATGATTTTCATGAGAAATATCCAAATCCCGACGGGTACGCGTTCCGTACGCACCATCTAGGAACTCCTCGCGTCTACATAGTATATGAAAGCTCGAATCTCTCCTCATGAAGTAAGGTTGAGCAAAAAGCGATTGCGACGGTTTGTGTCAGGAGAAGCATCCAAATTACCGACGCTTGGAAAAGCGAGTAATGCAGGTATCTGCTTGCCTCAAAGGTATAGTTATTCGCCGATAGATGTTGCTGAAGTGTTGAGACTATCGAAATTGCCCCAGTCGCAATGTACTGTTAAAAAAAGGGCATTGAATGGTGCTACATTGCAGAGCCTGACTGAGACGCGGTAATTTTTCATGTAATTGTAACAATAACGATATTCATTAAGACAGTGTAAATAGTGTCTCAACACTTCAGCAACATCTATCGGCGAATAACCATACCTTTAAGGCAAGCAGATACCTGCATTACTCGCTTCTCCAAGCGTTGGTAATTTAGCTGCTTCTCCTGACATAAACCGTCGCAATCGCTTTTCGCTCAACCTTCCTTCATGAGGGGAGATTCGAGTTTTCATGTACTATGTAGTCGCGAGGAGTTCCTAGATTATGCGTACGGAATGCGTGTCGGTCATTCCGATATTTCGATAATTTCGGCATTTGTTATGAAAATCATCGCATTTATTAAACTTTTTTCCTATATCATGCAACATCTCAGGTGATTCTATACGAAAATTCCATTTGAGCGCAGATATTCGATCTGTTCTCCATAAACGGTTTCGGGCAGTAATGTGCTAAAAAGCCGTCGTAGAATTTCGAATCCGACCCACCGATAAATTAACAGATCGCGTTGGCTAAAAATCGCTTCGCACTCAAGACGGATGCTTGAAAAAAAATTATAATTTTCTTGCAGTATGCAGTAGGTAGGCGTTCGTAGATAATGTGTTCCATGCGTATCCATTGTGATGTTGATATTTATCACTAAAATAATTGTACCATTAATCTTTTTTCTAGAATATGCAAACCTATCCAGGCATTCTATACGGAAATTTCATTCAACCGTGGATACCTATAATATTTAGTTATAAAGACTTCGGACCTAAACTACGCTAGAGACTTTCGATATGATGAGGTTGGCCATGATTCACAGTTCGCATTCGGTCAACTGTCTGTCACCCGAAAATCTGTACCATATAGTCTGTACCAAATATCTGTACCATATTTGTACCATATAAGCAGATATCTGCATTGCCGACCACTCGTACTTTCGAGCGTCGGTAAATTACCCCATCCTTAGTGACAGTATGGTTTGAAATCGCTTTGGACTCGAGTCGGCTCCTTGGCGGGAGATTCAAAGATTATTATACCTTTCAGTGAGAACGGGTTACTGGGTGGTGATTATAGAACGTTTATCCATCGGATTTTATGTATTATTCTCTATAAACATTATACTATTTTTACTTTTTAACTCTAATATGCATTCGACTCTTAGGGTGTTAGACGGAAATTGCATTTAATCACATATATCGTATCTCTTGTACGGAAACGATTTGAGAGCAGTAGTGTGCTAGAGACTTAGCGTTGGGAGAGGTTGGTCATAATAGAGGTTTCGCTTTCGGCCACCTATATGTTACCCGTCTAGTAATGCGAGGTCGTTTAATGTAACGAAACGGATCATTTTAACGTCAGGATTTATTTTATTTATTTATTTATGTATTTATTTATTTACGGGACGAACCCTTTTACATTTTAAGTTTTTACAGTTCAGATAAAATTTCATAGATGTAGCTTGTAGCATGTTTAACATTATATAATATATATTTTTTAAATACATTATTATTCATTTATTTACATTATTTCTCTTTTTTATAAAACTTTTATTTATTGTATTTATTTTTCGACTTGGAATAGATCCAAACTATGCAATGCGAAAAAAATTGTGACCAATTTGTGACCGAAAAAAAAATGACCGTCATTTTGCATCTAAGTAGATGTTTTGGTCATTTGTTGGTCATGCAGGACCGTCAAAAGACGCGCACGAAAATGACCGTAATTTTTATTTAGAAAAATGCACAAAAAGAAAATGACGTCAAAAGACCGTCAAATGACGGTCATTTTGCATCACTACGCTCGACTAATGATGCAAAAAGACCGGCTTTTTTCAATTGGTCAAATTACGACAAAATGACCGTCATCTGACGTAATTTTTTTTTCTTCACGCCTTTTTTCTCAAGTGAAAAATGATGATCATTTTGGTGCACACCATTTGACCGATGTGACAGTCAAATTACCAAAACACCTACGTAGATGCAATATGACGGTCTTGTTTTTCGGTCACAAATTGGTCACAGACTTTTTCACATTGCATGCATTTCGTACTTCTTAACGGTACCCCCAGCGGACCTGTCCATCGAAGACTGTACGTATATGCAGCTTACTTCTGGTGTCGCCCCGGCGCGGAGCGGGGTGGGGGTGGGGGGGGGGGGGGGGTACACTGGCACTCGTCCGAATAGCACTCGATACCAACTTGTAACCATATAATAATAATCATTACAGGATCGCGCCGAATAGAAAATGATTTGGATATAACAACTTTCGGCATACCGAAGTTTTAGAAACGTTTTACAACGATTATTTTATACGACTCATGCGTCACACCGCTCGAGTGAATTTTAATGACAATATTTCATAGCCTAGATATTCGTCGGGAACGGTACGAAAAAAAATGCAGCAAATTTTGCGTGGGAAATTTGGGTGAGTATTAACAGGGTTTTTACTCTCGATATTATTTATCCTCGCGATATTAATAACTACAACGGTCACATCCATTTCGTTATCAATATTCGCACCGTTAATTCGGTGTCATAAAAATATAAATAAAGCTTCCTCGCCACGATTGACATAGGTTATGCCTAAGAGCACGAACTTTGGAATGCAAAATTTTTTAAATTTATTCGCAGACGCAGCATTTTGCTCATATCCAAGACGTCCGGTCATCCTGTGACTATAATCAATTCTCGCAACTTGATGTCGGGCAGACTTGGTAGATATTGCAGGCCTGTACTATCTACGCCTCAGTATCGTAACTTGGTCAATCCTAATCGCGGCTATGCTATGGTCGTCGCGAGAGTTCTCAGAGGCGCTCTGAAACTGCGATATATCTTACTGGGAGGAGCGGTCGGCGGCGGCGTCACAGCCAATAAGGCAAGTTCTTCATCCGCACAATTTTCAATTATAAATATATTAAATATAATATATATTATATATAATGTAGTATAATGTAACGATGCAATATTCTGACAATTTATGGAGGACGGACAATAATTAAAAATATTAAAACTGTTTATTAAACCACTTGTAAACGTCTCCATGCTTTGATAATATCGCATATATCGTAGCTTTATATATGTTGTGACACGTCTATTCCCTTTGGGATCCTAAAGATTGTCATAATTTATACAATCATCCGTGAGACCCTCTTTCGTCAACCGTTATTTGTCCAGTCTAGGCCAAAATACCATAGATTACTGGACTAAATTTTTAACAATATTATATACAATATAATATATATAATTATAATCATATAATATTCGGTATATGATAAAATGCTGTGTACATTGACCATTGCAGAAATATGAAGAGTGGAAGGAAGGGCTGCCCGACATGGGATGGATGGGTGACTTCATGCCCACCGATGAGCAGTGGCAAACTTTCAGAGCGTCGCTCGTGACGGTCAAAGAAAGTATCGTCGACAAGGTTGAGATAGGTAAGACGAATTACCGACTCTCGGAGCTAAGCGGAATATTGATGTGTTTTGTCCGGCAAACGGATGACGACGTTTAGATCCGCGTATAAAGGAGCTGGGCGAGGCAAAGTACCAACAGTATAGGATATGGTTTCAGCAACGATTAGACAACGCGATAAAGGCGGCTGAGAGCCGTAGGAGCGACGACGAGGAAAACGGTTCATCCAAGAGTGAGTCACCATCGTTTGTTCATCGATGGTTACGAGAGTCCCGAAGAACCTTGCCCAAATCCTTTCAAGCTTGATCAGATTTTCAGACGAATTTTCAGCCTCAGTTCCGTCTCCCATTTCCGTGTACAATCCTCGTTTGTTAACTGCTTCCAAATTTCTCCAAATTAAAAGCTCTTGAGAACAAACATTTGCATGAATGAGCCTCCTTCTCTCGTCTACTAGATTATACAGTTTTTCTATTCTATTTATTTTTATTCCATCCATTGAAACGCACATTATTCTCATAATGATTTTATTTTGGTCTGTTCTGTTCAGGTATATTCGAAGCGCTCACAGCCCTAGCAAACCAAGTTTATTCAGGTGTGTAATTGAGGAAAAGATTTTTGTAAATAAAGCTACTAGTCTGTCCATTCAGCATTATTAACGATTGTTCTTTACCGCGCTCAGTCGATGTACGCGCGCGTTGATTGTCTCGAAATACCGTAACGATTTTCACAAAAATGCCAGGACCTTATTTTGAGATTCTATCGCACCGCAACGTTTGACGAATCTTACACCTTCAATCGATACTGAATGGAACAGACCCTTTGTTTTTCATTGCTTTTACCATTAATTCGCTTACCTAATATTATGCAAATACGGCGTCACGCGTGCGCGGCATAAATTGCTTTCTAATTTGTTTCATAAACCTATATATCGAGCCCGTCATTCATGGAAATGTTTTATCGCTGTTGTCCATGGATTTTATATTCGAATCAAATAAGCTTATCGAGTAACGACATAAACAATGTTATTCAAGCAGAGGCCAAGGGTGAATTGTCCAAGAACTCTGTAGCATTCGCTCGTCCGTTGGCAAGCGAGGACAACGACGATGAGCATCGAAATACCAGTACGTAAATTAAAATAAAAAAAATAAAAATATCCCTTGAAGAACGGGACTGATATTTGCGGCGCTACGAGCGTTATGTAATCCGAGTTTCCTCGTCGACAGAAACATCGCAGCAGCGATTGGACGCGATGCAAGATGAGGTGATGCAGATACAATTGAAGTATCAGCGTGAGCTCGAGCGCCTAGAACGAGAGAACAAGGAATTGCGGAAGCAGATGATGTTGCGCGGCAATCAGAAAGTAAACAACCGTAAGATCAAGGTAATTCGTCGAAGCTTGTCATATTTTCGTTGGATAACACTCGATATATTTTGACCGTCGATTTCTATCATTTTTAGAAATCCCTGATTGACATGTACAGCGACGTTTTGGACGAACTGAGCGACTACGACAGTGCTTATTCGACGGCCGATCATTTGCCCCGAGTCGTTGTCGTAGGCGATCAGAGCTCCGGGAAAACTTCGGTCCTGGAAATGATTGCGCAAGCTAGGATATTTCCAAGGTAATATTGCCAAAAGGATTTTTCAAATCGTAGACACGTTATGTTCTTCCGATAATTTAAAAAATGTTTTCATGGTTTTTTTTTGTTTGTTTTTAAATGAATGAATATTTTTACAGAGGAGGTGGCGAGATGATGACCAGAGCCCCTGTAAAAGTAACGCTCAGCGAGGGACCTTATCACATCGCCCAATTCAAGGACAGTTCGAGAGAGTTTGATCTGACGAAGGAATCGGAATTGGCTGAGCTGCGACGAGAGGTCGAGTTTCGTATGAAGAACAGCGTGAAGAACGGCAAGACTGTTAGTCAGGATGTGATTTCGATGACGGTCAAAGGTCCCGGTCTTCAGCGCATGGTGCTCGTCGATTTACCTGGAATAATTAGCGTAAGCGTAACACTGTAGACATAACTTATTTTTTCTATTACTTACTATTACGAGTTATCAAATCGTGTCACAATTGAATGATTTTTTTACAGACAGTTACAGTGGATATGGCCGAAGACACACGAGATGCTATCAGACAGATGACGCAGCAGTACATGAGCAATCCGAATGCTATTATTCTGTGCATCCAGGACGGTTCGGTAGATGCCGAACGGAGTAACGTTACAGATCTAGTCTCGCAGATGGATCCATCCGGCAAGCGAACAATTTTCGTACTTACTAAGGTGAGCCAATGAAAATAATCTTTACAGCGAATGAACTCATTTTACCAACAATTACATTTTAGGTGGACATGGCAGAGGAGAATTTAACGAATCCCGATCGCGTTCGCAAGATCCTCTCTGGCAAATTGTTTCCGATGAAGGCACTCGGATATTTCGCCGTGGTAACCGGCCGCGGCAGGCAGGAGGACAGTATACAGACTATCAAGGACTACGAGGAAAAGTTTTTTAGGAATTCGAAGTTGTTTAAGTGCGTATAAGGGCGGACAGTGACAAATAACATTTTTTACGATGAACATCGCAGTACATAAATCTTTTTAAAAAATTAATAAACAGAGACGGCTTAGTGATGTCGGGACAAGTAACGACGAGAAATCTCAGTCTCGCCGTTGCCGAATGCTTCTGGAAGATGGTTCGCGAAACCGTGGAGCAGCAAGCCGATGCGTTCAAGGCAACGAGGTTTAATCTCGAAACCGAATGGAAGAATAACTTCCCGAGGTGAGATAATCTTTAAATTGACAGTCATGCATTCGCACGCCAGTTTACACGACAATAACACATCGAGGACTGTTCAGGTTGCGAGAATTGGACAGAGACGAGCTCTTCGAGAAGGCCCGTGTCGAGATACTGGACGAAATTGTTAATTTATCTCAACTATCTCCGAGGCACTGGGAGGAAGTTTTGATGTCGCGAATCTGGGACAAAGTCAGCATGCACGTTTTCGAAAATATCTATCTACCGGCTGCTCAAACGGGAAATCCTAGTGAGTTATCCAAAAACGTTTTGTTCCCGAATCGATTGCTCCGACTCGCATTGAATTTCATAACGTCATTGCAGGCACGTTCAACACGACGGTCGACATTAAATTGAAACAATGGGCCGAACAGCAGTTGCCGGCGCGCAGCGTCGAGAGCGGATGGGAATGTTTGAAACAGGAGTTCGAGAACTTTATGAATCGAGCAAAGCATAGTCCCGATCATGACGATATTTTCGACAGTCTAAAGAATTCCGTTGTCAACGAGGCGATGCAGCGGCACTCTTGGGAAGAAAAGGTACTTTAAAAAAATAGTATATTTTGTTACAAGCGAGAGAAGTGCGCAATTTTCGCCGAGTGAGAAGGTTGCCGTCCGAGCGAAGTGAGGGCAGAAATCACACGAGGTAAAAATTTGCACGACGTTAAAGTAACCGTCATATTCGCCAATGACTATTAATCCCGAGGGAATAATGAAACATAACTGCGCATGCGCACAGGTTAAGGTGATGTAAAATACCGCCGCCGGTAAAAACACTGTACTGAATGCCATTTTAGGACCGAAATCCGGCGACGAAAAGGAAAATTGTCTTTTTCCGGGGTATTGGCAAACGCGGGAAAAGAATTTTTTTGTTTTTTTTTTTTCGGCGTTCTGCGGTCTCAAAACGGGATTCAGTACAGTTTTTGTTACCACCAGGGCGCGGGCAGGGGGGGAGGGGGCGGGGTCGTTATACCACATCGCTTTAATAGTTATCATTGGTCAATAATAGGCGATTATCCGTCCGTGTTGCACGCAAGGAATGTGGTTATTTTAGCGCAGTCGGGATGAAAAAAAGTTTCTTTCATTATGCGAATAAAAGAATTATGCTTACTATGCGTTCTCTCGTGTGTTTCAGGCATCCCAAATGTTGCGAGTAATTCAGCTGAACACTCTCGAGGATCGTAACATCAATGACAAACGCGACTGGGACGAGGCCGTTCGATTTCTCGAGGCATCGGTGAAGGACAAACTCCAGAGCACGGAGCATATATTACGCGAGATGCTTGGACCTAGTCGGAAAGAACGCTGGCTCTACTGGCAGAGTCAAACGGGCGAGCAACAGCAACGTACATCTGTGAAAAATGAACTGGACAAAATTCTGTACACTGACAAAGTGAGAATCGTCTTTTACTTATTGCCCTACATTTTTGTATATTCTCGAGCGGTATAATAATCGCTGTCCGGAACTTTTGTAGAAACACACACCGACCCTTACGCAGGACGAGCTGACGACCGTGAGGAAAAATTTGCAGCGCAATGGATTGGAGGTCGACAATGAGTTCATTCGCACGACATGGCATCCAGTTTATAGGAGATTTTTCCTTCAGCAAAGCTTGTCAAGGGCTTACGACTGTAGGAAAGCATATTTTATGTATCACAATGGTCACGAGAACGAGGTACGTACTTACTACCAGCAACACAATATGTTATACGCCATATTAACTGAAAAAAAAATGGTGTAATTATTTTCCATCCATCGACTAGACGGAGTGCAACGATCTCGTGCTCTTCTGGCGAATACAGCAGATGTTGAAAGTCACCTCGAAAGCTTTACGTCAGCAGATAATGAACCGCGAAGCGCGCAGGCTGGACAAGGAGATAAAGGAGGTCCTTGAGGATTATAGTCAAGATAGCGAGATGAAGGAGAAGCTGTTAACAGGCAGACGCGTAACTTTAGCCGAAGAATTAAGTAAGATTCACTCACGTCGAATTTCATTCGTCGATTACGGCAACGCATCATTCAATGTCGTATTCTTTTTTTTATTCATTTTTTCAGAGCGAGTTAGACAGATACAAGAAAAATTGGAGGAATTCATACAGGCGTTGAACAAAGAGAAGTGAAGATAAGAAGACTACAAGAACAGTCGTAAAAAGGCCGAGCGTGTGGCATACCGAAGACATTGTGCAACCGAGAGCCCTGGTGGTTTCGTGCACTTATACTCGAATTCTAATTTAATTGAGACTAGACCATAGAGATTCGGGATATTTTGGGTCCATCGAGGGAACTACCCGGATGTTTCTTAAATCGACGTGAACCACGAAGGCTCATGCACACTGCTTTAATGAGAAGATAAAAAAACAAACGAACGAGTCATTAACAGTCGGAGCGCGCTGATAGCTATCGACCGAATAGAAAACGAGATATTTAGTTATATGTATATTTTTTTTCTTACTGTCGCGATTGAATTAATTTCGTCCAGTGAAAGACTGCGCACATGGCACGGGCAATCATCTCTGATATTGTGTTGTATTCGCGCGAGGTATAATCATGCTTCGAGTGCAGCTATACGGGGTACGAGTAAACTCGCGTCTAGTTACACACGCGACTCAACATGCCTAGGAAATAAGAATGTAATTGTCGAACCGTGCCCCGAACGCATGTATTCTGAGGGAAGTCAATAAATGAATTAACCTTCCTCACAAGTTAATTCTGTCCAACTCGATGAAAATCTCCCTTCGATATAGTGAATATAATCGGAGTAATAACTAGGTCCGAAAAATATCGATAAGAGATTAAAAAGCTGAAAATTGAAATTTTCATATCGCTTCCTCATGAAAGTTGAAAGTTGAAAGTTGACATTTTTATATCACTTTCTCATAATGGCCCTTTATTCGCAAAGCTCCTTCTATGAGAAAGCATTCACTATATTTTTGGCTTCCTTATAGAGGTAGCTTTGCGAATAAAGGGCCATTATGAGAAAGTGATATAAAAATGTCAACTTTCAACTTTCAACTGTCAACTTTCATGAGGACGCGATATGAAAATGTCAATTTTCAGCTTTTTCGATATCAACGTCGTAGTTCAACTTTTAAGCAAAACTGCTGGCCGACTCAGGTTTAGCGCAAAAAAATACACCAACCTTGCGCTTTTGGTCAAAACGGCTGTCGAATCTGTACTCGAGGCGAAAAAATACACAGAATATCATAGAGTATCCATCGGGATGCAAAGAAATCGCTGTTTGAAAATACGCAAAATCACTCACTTTTGCCATTTTAGCTATATAAATGCCCGATAAGCTTTTTCGTTAGTCATCACTCTGGGACGATATTTACGTATTTTTTCACGCTGATCACGAATCTAATAGTTATTTTATTCATAAATGAATATTTAATGAGGAAAATTGCGTCTAAAGTAAAGTACTAATTTTTCATGAAACTCGAAAAATTAAAAATAAGATAAAATTTAAACGGTTCGACCGATTTCCATGAAATTTTAATGGGATCATCGAGTGATCATATTCCATCTGTGTACGTGTTTTTATCCCGACAGCTAAAAAATTGTGGGCGATAGAGCGCACACAGACATTTTTCAAGAAATTAAAAATGGCGTACAAAAAAAACTACTGAACATTTTTGGATGAAATTTTGCAGAAACATTGAATATTCACCACACATGCTGTGTGAAAAATTTCAGCCTGATCGGTCGAGGCATTTCCAAGATATAGCGATTTGAATTTTTCGCGCTGAGTCGCACACACACACATCCGGACATTTCTTCTAAATGTGATTTTTCGATGTTTTGGAACATTCTGAACAAGTTTTCATTAAAATCTCGAAAACAATTTTTTCACGCTTACAAAGCTTCCTCTATGAGGAAGCAAAAAAGGGCAGATTTATCGAAAAGCTCTTTTATTCAACTGAACGGCCTTCAAAAATCGATAAGATCCATTTTTTCGATGAGAAAATTCAAACGCGAGTCTGCAACGGGTAAAAGCGCGCGGTTTGCCCACCGGTGGGGGAGGGGAATGCGCGCGCACCACGGTCCGGGCAGTTCCGCCGTTCCTCTTGTTCAATGTTCCAAAATTAGTAAATAAAGATGGTGGCAAAGCTCGAGCCGTGTGCCGTATCGGTGCTTGAAAGATGTCTCGTAAAATGAGGTGGAAACGCGATATATTAAGATAAAACAATCTAAAACGCGGGGCCGACTGGCAAACAGTGTAAATTCAGTTGCGGCGACTAACGAACGAGGTGTAAATAGTGCGGGTTCATCGGTACGAGACGAGCGAGTAACATTTAGAGGGTAGAGAAGTAACGTGATCGGGCGGTCGCTGCTAACGAAAAAGAGGATAATTTTGCTCCAGAGTTCACGGTAAGGTATAAATTCGTGGTTCTATTTATAGATTGGCTCGGAGATACAGAATCTCGTTCGATGTTTCCTCGAACACGTCGATGGATTGTCTCTCGTGTCGCGAATATCAATTAATATTTTTCTCTTCCGAATTTATAACCTTCACACCGAATTATTTATCACGTAAGAAAAACCCGCCGACGTTGATACAAGCTATTCGGTTTGTCGTAGGCGGATCTCGTTGCCCAATAATCCCGACGTTCCGAAGAAAGTTCCTCTTCACCCACGCACAGCAAACTCACGCATCGAATCTCTCACGAGCCGATTCGCAGCTCTTCGCAATAAAAATATATATTCCTTTTTTTCTGGATACTTATTCGAGCATCGTAAGAAAAATGAATAATTACGATTTTTCACATCGCCGAAAGGGTCTTGTATGTGCTTCTAAATATCAGGATGCTATTTTTGTCCGAGGAAACCTACATACCGATCCGTCGTTGAGGGTATACGAGGCGGCAACTGCACGCACACTGACACATTTTACTTAGCCCAATTGACAGTCGGTTTCTTATGCTACAGTTATCTTTGTCTATTGCTCTCATTCTCTCTCTCTCTCTCTCTCTCTCTCTCTCTCTCTCTCTCTCTCTCTTTAAAAATATTAAATATTAAATATTAAATATTAAATATTAAATATTAAATATTAAATATTAAATATTAAATATTAAATATTAAATATTAAATATTAAATATTAAATATTAAATATTAAATATTAAATATTAAATATTAAATATTAAATATTAAATATTAAATATTAAATATTAAATATTAAATATTAAATATTAAATATTAAATATTAAATATTAAATATTAAATATTAAATATTAAATATTAAATATTAAATATTAAATAATTTTTTCTCATTATTTTGCTGTTTCAAACCAATTGCACTAAACTATCAACGCTATTTTTACCCCACAATTAACTTAGTTACACTCTAAATTATTTCAGGCTTATTCTTTCTGACGTTATGTTTAAATCTAATTTCTCTACTGTTAAACTTCTTTTGTACTCATATTTTCTACTGCTTATGTACAATTTTGCCTCATAGCTCGCTAAGGCAATAAAAACATCAATAAAATCTCTCTCTCTCTCTCTCTCTCTCTTTCTCTCTTTCTCTCTCTTTTTTTGCAATCTTCATTCTCGCGTCTTGTTCGCCGTCGTGACGAAGACGGCGGGACCCTGGCAGCTTTCATCATTCACGCTATCGGTTTCTCACGTATCTCAGACAACGGAAATTAAATTGCGAAAAAAAAACATAACACGCCGTTAATTTTTGAAGCTTAAGGAGCTTTTAATCGATTACAGATTATTTGATCAATTTTTTTTTATATTATCGTCAGTCATGCGACGGTATCGAATCTTTCAGAGTCTCGAGCTTAAGCCGGCGGGGCGTAATTGGCGCATCGACACCGCTCGTGTTACACAGCTGTTCTCGTTGTTCGCGAGGTTGGCTGCGTGTCCCGAAAAATATGGTTACGTGCCCAAATCGATGTGGCGAAGTAACACGCTCGGTCGTTTAATTTGTCAAGTCGTAACTTCGAAGGCTTCGAGGATAAACGTAACAGGCTCACCCGAATAAGCCGATATCTTTTTCTTTCGACGCCTACTCAGTGATTTACGGAATGCTCTCGCGAGCCGTTAACTATGACGTTACGGTGCCGAGTGTCCTTTGCTCATCGATTGCAGCGCTGCAGACATGTGTCTCTCTCTCGGGGCAACAAGAGTGTGCGTACCATCACGAGAAAAAAAAGAAAAAGTGTCCTCGATGAACGCTGGCGAATTAGTGATGCAAAATGACCATCTTTTTGTAGATCGGTCAAATTACTACAAAATGACCGTCATTTGACGGTCTTCTGACGTCATTTTTTTCGTGCATTTTTCTAAATACAAATGACGATCATTTTGGTGCGCGTCTTTTGACGGTCTTGCATGACCAACAAATTACCAAAACACCTACTTAGATGCAAAATGACCAAACTTTTTTTTTTTCGGTCACAAATTGGTCACAATTTTTTTCGCATTGCATGCTTTGAATTTATTCCAAGTCAAAAAATAAATAAAAGATTTAGAAAAAAGAGAAATTATGTAAAAAAATGAATAATAATGTATTCTTTTTATATATATTATATAATGTTACACATGCTACAAGCTACATGTATGAAATTTTATCTGAACTGTAAAAACTGAAAATGTAAAAGGGGCCGTCCCGTAAATAAATAAATAAATAAATAAATAAAATAAATTCTGACGTTAAAATTACCCGTTTTGTGACGACCTCGCATCACTAGACTAATGATCAGCGCCGCTATACGAAGTTCTTAAAAAAGCGCCATTGGTCACAAAATCGGTCATTTTTGGAGCCGTCATGACGGTCAAATGACCGTCATAAGACCGTCATCTGACGTCTTATGACGGTCATCCGTCATCTGACGAACTTGCATCACTATGGCGAATACAGAAAGACGCTTCGGACACATCCGCCTACTGACAACGAATCGCTGATAAAGCTGGCAGCACTAAACACAACGAGATTTCTTGGGTTTTAAAAGCGTGTAGGCTTTCGTGAAATCTATCTGAATATCCGGTGGGATTTTCGAGTAAACATGCGTAGGACCAATTTAGTCGGGGCTTATTCTATTCTCGACAATCTTGAATAGATCCTCGGGACGATGTACTATCCAGCTGGGATTCGATTTTGTTCGACGCTGGACTAAACTGGGACGTCGTCGGGCTATCTATAAAACTTTTAATTCAACAATAATGCCATCGTAACTTTAATGTACTCGGTAAAAAAACGTTACGTATATTCTAGAAACATTTTTTGTCCATAAATGTCCATTTAAAAAAATCAACGTAGCGTAGTTTTGATAAGTTACAAAAAGAATTTTTTTTAAGATAAAAAGAAAAAAATCGTGTACCGTTTAAGGTAATCCTTTCGTTATGTCTGACGCCACCTAAGTTTGAGACAGGAATAAGAGAGAGTTACAAACACTTCCCGATCGGATAAAAATTTGAAAAAAAATCAAGCATATGGAAGGTGCTGAAGAGATTGTTTGTGCATAATAATAATTTCAAATTGTTATTAACAAAATACGAAATAAAAAGTTATGCAACAAATTACCCGACAGCCCAATTTTTTTTTTTAAAGGAAATGATTTGTCATTTTTTCTGAATACGTATGAATTGTTTCAGAATTTTATCTAATGTTTGAAAATTGCGATTTTCAAAGAATTTTAACATTAAGAAAAAATGCAGTTTTCACACATTACATAAAATTCTGAAAAAATTCACACATATTCAAAAAAATATTTAAATTCATACATATTCAAAATTCATACCAATTCAAAAAATAACTCATTATCATGAGAAAAAGAAATAGGTCGCCAGGTAATTTGTTGCATAATTATTTATGTCAGTAATTTGTTAATAACACTTTGGAATTATTATTATGCCCAAACTATATTTTCAGCACCTTCCATATACTTGATTTTTTTCACATTTTTATCCGATCGGGAAGTGTTTATAATTCTCTCTTATTCCTCTGTCAAACTTAGACGGCGTCAGACATAACGAAAGGACTACCGTAAAGCGAGAGTTAAGTTCCGGCGTACGGTCAGTGACTCGTGCGTGCACTTTCAATGACGTACCGTCGTGATGATGACGAAGTACAAACCGACGACAGGCACGTGAAAGATAGGACATAGCGGTTTAGGAAGATTCGAGTAGTAATGCCCTGTACTGCTCCAGCCCAGAGCTGGGCAGTATTTTAAATACTTGATGTATTTTAAGTATTTTAAATACATATTTTAAGTACTCAAATACTTTTTTGGTATTTGAAGTACTTTTCGAGCCTTTAAGAACAAACTACAAAATACTTTTGATTTTCTCCATATTAAAACTGTATTGGTTAGGCCGGACGGGATGGGTGGATGCACGGGTGGATGGGATGGATGGACGCATCCTGTCCCATCCTGTCCCACATTGTCCCATCCGTTCGTCCATCCACCCGTATTGATTTTTACTAAGTATTTAAAAATGTACTAATAAATGTACTTAAAATACAAAAAGTATTTTGTATTTTAAATACATATAGTATTTTGTATTTTGTATTTGAAGTATTTTCGAGTATTTTGCCCAGCTCTGCTACAGCCTAACGGATTCTCGTGAGTAGATTCCGGCCGCGGGCGGTGAAACACGTACACCGGCAATAATAATAACTCCCCCTCAACAGCAGGAGCCCCGGCTGTTTGTTGATCGTGCGTACTTCATTCGATTCTCCATCAACGCTTAATTGCCGGATACCTCGTACATTTTAATCGCGCAGCGCCGAGATTGACGACGATTTTACATTGTCACGAGCGTACGATATTGTTGTTCATCAAATCGTCTTTACTCGTAGTATTATTTTTCTCCTCTTAAAAAAGACATAACACTCGAATGATCGAGATAAATATATACCGAAATAATCGAAATCGTGAAGCCAATTTTCGTAGCCTATCGGGATCGTCCGTTTCGTTAATAAGATGGGCACACCTAGCCTGAAAGAAATAAAATAAGCGCGAGCGAAGCTAGTTATTGCTAGTAACCGTAAAAATATATCGTGCGATAGAATTCACCAGTACGTCAGCCTTTATACTGCGACGACGGTACATCCGCGAGAGCGTCACGGTGGGTCTGCGGTACGCTGTCGCTAAAAATAACTAACGCACCGATCAAGTATCGAGAACGTCTTTGCTTCGGTCGCGCTGCAGTGTCTTCGTCGTCGTACACGAGTGAACCTAACAGCGGTAGCATCAGCGCAGCAGCCACAAGAAAAAGCGTGCCGTAACATTCGATATGCCCTGCCGGGACAATGCACCCATGCATGTCCGCAGGTGACGACATTGTGACGGCACGGCGTTTCGATACCTGAAGCGGCTTGCACAGTTCCAGCTCGCTGTTGAGCTTCACGCCGAGATTGTGGAAAACCTGGAATACCGGGAAAAGTCAGAGGATTGTTTGGGACCTGAAAAAGTCAGGGAAAAATCATGTCATTTTTTCAAATTAAACCCTGGAAGTTTCTTGAATCTGATGTTTTTCGATTAAGTCCGTGCTGCACCACGTCTATATTTTTCATTTCAGCAAACTCGTCGACGATATACAGCACATATATGACTGTATCGTGATATTATTTTCGTTGGGAATTTTTCATATCTTGAACTGAGTTTAATAATATATTAATAATCAATATATATATTATATTTCACGTTATTTTCAGTCTGCACCGTCCCGGCACGGCGTGCGTTCCCGTGCTATTACCGAGTAGATCCCGTGCCGCCAGTTTTCTATCTTGGCACGTTGTGCATCCTACTGCATTGGTCTCGAAACTCGCGACTAATGCACCTATCGCCGTTAAAACACCGGTCGGTGTAAATAATTTTCACGCTGTGCGAGAACGTACTTTTACATCTCGTGAAATAAAATTTTGTTCGATACTCGTGCGAAAAACGATTTTTGAACTCGTGTGATTGCAACACTTGCCTTCGACTCGTCCCGCAGACCCACACTCGTCAGAAATAGTATTTTGCGATACGAGTGCGTAAAAGCAGACTTTCGGCGAAGGTTGGGAAATGCTGCACGAGCCGGATCGAGCGCTACAACGCACGAGGCGAAGCCGTATGCTGTTGTAGCGCGAGAGAAGGCGAAAAACAAAATACAAAAAAGTTTTTTCACGCTCGTATCGAAATGTACTATTTTTTTTAAGCACCAAACTCAACTCGCTGCCCATCGGACGCCTACCCGCGGATATCATCGATCGAGTTATACACATAAAAGTAGAAACCAGAGTCACTGCGCGATTACCTGACTGTAGACGATATCGCGCACTGGGTCACATGGTTCTTTCGAGCTTCGATGCTGATAATAATAATAATCATTTTTACGACGAAAACCCACAAAAATATAGAAATTAAACTTGCTAAACTATGTCTGAATAATTTCTCGAGATCGTCCGATGACTCATCTCCCGCGATAAGCGTTACAATTTCCTTCGGTCATCTTAAAAATTCCACGAAAAAATAATCCATCGAAGGGCTACGAAAACGCTTCAACTTCTTTCAGGAATCTAATATATATATTCTTTAACCGACAGCGGTGGATGCGCGGTTGGCGCACGGCTCCGGTGGTCTCCCGAGTCAGGCAAGATCGTGCGCGGTCAGTGCTTGGATGGGTGACCGCTTAGCCGTGCGCTGGATGGCGCATCGACCGTTGAGCGGGAGGCGCTTTCTTCTGAAACTTTGGTGTTTCTGCACTTTACTCAAGTACAAAAAATACCGGAGGATCAGTTGAATATGGCTGTCTGTACCGGCACGGGTTTGTCGTAGTTTCCCCGTGTCCCCAGCAAAATGCGGTACAGTGTAGCTAAGTCGGCTACGGACGCACTGGAAGCAGAGCTGGGCAAAGTACTTAAAGTACCAAGTACTTACAGTACATTGTACTTGAAGTCTTATGTACGTTATGCCTTATCGAGTACTCGGTACTTTGAGTACTCAAAGTACTTTAAGTTCTTATAAAGTACCAAAAAAAAAAAGTCGTATTTGTTGTTTATCAAGTAACGAAAAAGTGGGTATAACGAAAAATCATAAAAATTAAGATAATGCGACGATAGAGTTTATTCGAAAAATAGTAGAATTACATGATACTCTGCAGGTTTCTGAAGACAATACGAAATAGAAAATGATATTTTCAAAAAGTCCGCCGTGTCTTTTATCCAAAAACATATAGAATAAAAGAGATATGGGCTACTGCGATAAGGACGTAAATTAATAAAATATGGGTCGGTCCATATTCACATGTTTCACCAAAAATGTATAAATTATAGTTCTATCAGACTATTTTTAAAGTTATATTAATACAAAGATTTTCACGTTTCACGCACAGTGTTTCACCTGAACGTATTTGAAGAAATGGAAAAGAACTTTAAGTTCAGTATTTAAAGTACATATGTACTTTAAGTACTTGGAAAAATGGCAGTACTTAAAGTAAACCTGTAATTAAACTCTCGGAATTAAAGTACCAAATGAGTACAATGTACTTTAAGTAGCGCCCAGCTCTGACTGGAAGTTAGGCAGCTTAGCTGAATGCGGGTAGGGAGTGCTAGGGGAGAATCGGGATGGAAATCCGTAAAAACCCAGAAGAGTATAAGGTGGAAGAGTGGAACAAGCATTAAAAAAAAAAATACCGCAGAAAATCTTCATTCCTGTTGACCCAACAACTTGCATATCTAGAGTGAAGCTGTGATTACTTTCGTAACAATAACTTTCAGGAGAGGGACTCGAACTTATCTCCTTTTGCTCGCACTTCTCGCACTTGATAACTACCGTGAATCCCAATCCTCTGACTCGTGTTTTCAGAGAACTTGATGAAAGAACTAATATATAGCATTGAAGACGGATAGCAAACTTAATATCACATAGCCATGCCCACGGTCAACATTCACATCGAGTGGTGTCGACACTTTTAGTTTTTTTCACAGACGAACTTGTGTTCACTTCGGCTCCCGGTGTTTTCTTGTGCTGATTACCGTGAAAAACACGTTTTTTACGTATGCCTGGGTTCCGTAAAAACCCAGAAGGGTATACGGTGGAAAAGTGGAACAAATATATATGGGGTATTCCATACCAAGTGGGCCATCCTAAATTTGCGTGGTCTCAAAAAATGTTCATACATTTTTTTTAAGTTGTTCGTACTGTCAAAAATGTCCACCAATTATTTTAGACTTTTGAACCTTATTGTTCACCGAAAATATAATAGTGCTTTCGTTTTTTTGTTGTTTGTATTCACTGTATTTTTAAAACCATCCAATGCAGAAAAAAGTCTGTTGCGATGAAAATTTGGGTTTTCGCATGTACATTATAATACCATTTTTTTTATCGCCACTCCGAATAATTTTTACTATTTGTTGGGCAAAATAAAATAATACATTTTTTTTCGTAGAGCGGGACCATTTTGATTTTCATCAAAATTTTTCAAAAATTCCGTTGCGATGTTCACAAGTTACAAAAAAATTGGCGTGATGGCAAATCCATGTCTTTGCAAGTTTTGGTTGAAAAATGTCAAAAGTACTTCAAATAAAAACAGCTAATAAAAATAAATAAAAATGTAAAAAAGTTAAAAAAAAAAAACAGTTATGCGGGCTTTAAATAATAACAACTGACAGTCTCAACTGTGTAATATGCAGAGAGCTGTTTTTATTTGAAGTACTTTTGACATTTTTCGGCCAAAATTTGTGACGATATTGACTTACCACCGCGCCAATTTTTTTCTAATTTGTAAACACAATAACGAAATTTGGGTGAAATTTTGAAAAAAAAAACCGAAATGGTTCCTCTCAACGAAAAAACATATTACTACTTTATTTTGCCCAAAAAAGACTGAAAATTATGCGGAGTGGCTATGAAAAAATGTTCTCATAAAGTACATTCAAATACCTAAACTTTCGTTGACACACATTTTTTTGTGCAATCGATAGTTTTAAAGATAGAGCAAATCGAAGTAAAACTAAAAGAAAAGAAAGCTTTATTAAATTTTCAGTGAACAATAAGGTTCAAAAATCTAAAATAATTTAAGGACATTTTTGACAGTATGAACAACTTAAAAAAAAATGCATTAACATTTTTTGAGATCACGCAAAATTAGGGCGGCCCACTTGGTATAGAATACCCCATAAATACATATATTATTTAAATTATTTGTATTTGATATGTGATATTTTTATTTGATTGATATGATAATTGATAAGTTACGAAACTCATTGTTTACATAATTACCAGAAAGACGCGATTGTCGAAAGATAAATATTTATCGTTTTGCAAGCCGTGTCGATCATTGCCGCCGGTGCTCGATACATCGACCGACTACGCCGCGTTCGGCCGGAGGTGTACACAACAACACCGGGAAAGCGTGAATTTGGCACCGGACGATTCGGTATTGTCATGTCTCGTGGATGCATATAAGATACGTCTGAATGAACCGTTGCTTCTAATCTGTACTCATTGAATCATCGGGCTCATAATACTCCGTCATTGCCGTTCCAATCTCGGTGCGCATCGTGAAATATTATATTCTCATGACGGCGTTCAATCTGCGCTCTCCGAAAGTTCGACGAACCCTGGCCGTGTGTTCCGTCGAATTATAATGTTTCAGCGCTAGAAGCAACGTCTCGACGTCTCTCGCCGCGAAGAATAGTTTGCCCGTAGAGTACAGTTAGAGGAACGTCGAAGCGTCGGTTGAGAATAAAAATAATAATTGCAAGCCTCTTTTTCGGCCGGCGGCCCGGAAGCTCCCGGGGTCAACAGCCCACACGGCGGGGCCGGTGCTTTGGCACAGGACAAGCTCTCGTACTGCAAACGTGCCTTGCAACGCTCGAGATCGAGAGTGCGAGAAAGCCTTGTAGAGGATAGCGAGAAAGCCAAGAGCGAAAGCGACTCACCAACGTGTCGCGTGATGCTTTAGGCATCGATGGACGCGAGACAATAAAAAGTTAATAGTTATATGAACGAGATATGACGAGTTTGGAAGAAAGGCGCAAAATGGGACCAAAGGGCAAGAATGACCCCTTTTGCCAATTTATCGTGGGATATATTAAAAGTCTGTTGGGAAGGATTCAGGATGCTGCTCCGTTTTGTCCAGGTATTCCATTTTGCCTCGCTCTCCTTTATTTATCGACCGGGTGGAGACAAAGAATGGTCAATTAGGAAATTAGTCCGATTAAAATTGGATTAAAATTAGTCCGACGAAAATTGAATGATGCGTTAGAGACATCGGACAGAAAGTATATGTGGCATATATCGAAAAAATATATCGATCAAATGTTAAATATCTTTTCGCGCGAAAAATTATATATTAATGTATTTTTTGTATATTCAATATATTAGATATATTTCCGTGATGGTTGTACGAGACCATCACGGTTTTTGATGCGTTAGAGACATGTGAATGAAAGTATATGTGGCATATATCGAAAAATATATCGGTGAAATGTTAAATATATTTTCGCGCGAAAAATTATATATTAATGTATTTTTTGTATATTCAATATATTAGATATATTTCCGTGATGGTTGTACGAAACCATCACGATTTGTGGTTGTCGGCGACGCCTGTAAAAAAAGGTCGAATTTTAAGATTTTTTTTGTTAGGAAGAGATGTTGAATGTAGATGGAACGACGTACGAGGATTACGTTGAGAAACGCTCGAACTCCGAAAACTTTCGCGTGCCTCGGTACGTGGGAGCGACGAGACATCCGGGGCGAGAGACACCGTGGAGTCGGGTAGTAGACAGGACACGAGAAAATAAACCATAAACCGCCCGGAGTGCGTGTGAATGCAATGGACTCTGAAATATGCAGACGGGATCGCGCTGTGTCCACAACCGAGGATATTTCTTTATCCCAGCTCGGAAATTCACCTCCCTTTTTTTTTGCACACTTCATTGACCCGAGACGTCTTGCGGAAACCTTTTGAACCGAGGTTTTTTTACTTTCTATTCTTTTTTTTTTACTTCACGAGCTCTACACTCTTTAAACAAGAAACTTCGCAAGAAGAAAACGTTCGTGGAGCCAATTCCTCGGTTAATGTTATTTTCGAGCCTTTTCTCGCTTGAAAAGGACAAAAAATGAATAGCCGATTAATAATCAAGCTTGCGATATTTCAGATGACTGGAGTATGAAAAACGAAGAGAAGCTGTGGACGCTCCGCAAGAGTTATAAGGAGGTCGTCTCGTTGCGTATTACCAAAGAGTGTGATGCATGTGCAATTCAAAGACAATTTCGTCAGCTTTCTGATCGAATAAAATTCTGAAAAAAACTCAACCATACGGAAGATGCTAAGAAGACTACTTTTCCATAATAATAGTTCCAAAAAGTTATTAATAAATTAGTTTAAAAAATCATTGTTTAACGAATTAGTCGGTAATCTAATCTTTTCTTTAGCCCAAATTTATTCGATAGTTTTTTTGAATACTCATAAATTTTTTAAGAATTGTTTCTAATATTCAAAAATTCGGGTTTTTTATTTATAAAAAAAATGAAAAAATGTGGTTTTTTTCATTAGAAAAAATTCTCAAAATATTCATAAGTATTCAAAATACTATTGAGTCAATTTGGACTAAAGAAAAAGTTCGTTTGCTGGATAATTCGTTGAACAATGATTTTTTTTTACTAATTTGTTAATAACATTTTGCAATTATTATTATGAAAAATTAATCTTCTTAGCACCTGCTAAATGGTTGATTTTTTTTCAGATTTTTATTCCGTTAGAAAGGCGTCGAAATTCGTTGTGAATTGCACGTGAATCGCACTCTTTGGTAATGCGCAACGAGACGACCTCCTCAAATCTCTTCCGCGGGATTAAAATTTCCCCGTCGCTGTCTCACTGAGCCCAGGAACAATCCATGCGAGCGGTCTTTGGAACTTTAGTTCGCCCGGCCGGGAGTGCATCAAGAACTCGTCTTGAAAGCCGCGATAACTCGTGAAGCTATTAATGCGTTACAGCGCAGTGGATAAAGTAAGAAGGCACCCGCGGATGTCTCGGAAAAGGTATCCGCATTGGATGCGACGAGAAGAGCTGAAACCACAGGCCGATGAACCGTCGGGGGATCGCTGTGCTGTTCGCGTTGCATTGATAACGATGAAGTCGAACGTCCGAACATGCCAGAGGCCGTGCGCGGACCCAGAGAGGGATATATATTAGGGTGTTCAATCAATTGTTGAAAATTCAGTAAAAAATTACATTACTGAAAAACAAAAAATTTAATTTCGTGTCCCACTCTTGAAAATAATTGTAAATACTTCACCGCTTCTTCTCACGAAAAGATATTCCAGCAATTAAATTTCGGGGGTGTCTAAATGAACAAAACATCAAATGGTTTTTAGTTCATTTAGACACCCCCGAAATTTAATTGCTGGAAGTATCTTTTCGTGAGAAGAAGCGGTAAAGTATTTACAATTATTTTCAAGAGTGGGACTCAAAATTTTATTTTTTATTTTCCTGTAACGAATTTCCTGTAAAATAATAACAGAGAGGGATATATATTAGGTTGTTTAATCAATTGTTGAAAATGCAGTAAAAAATTTCATTACTGAAAAATAAAAAATTTAATTTCGTGTCCCACTCTTGAAAATAATTGTAAATACTTCACCGCTTCTTCTCACGAAAAGATACTTCCAGCAATTAAATTTCGGGCCTGTCTAAATGAACAAAACGTCAAATGGTCTTTAGTTTATTTAGACGCCCCCGAAATTTAATTGCTGGAAGTATCTTTTTGTGAGAAGAAGCGGTAAAGTATTTACAATTATTTTCAAGAGCGGGACTAGAAATGTTATTTTTTAATTTTCCTGTAACGAATTTTCTTACTGCTTTTTCAACAATTGATGAAACACCCTAATATATATCTCTTAGCTGAACAGCTCGTGAAGCAATAAACGTTGGCGAGGGTTCTCGACACAATACGTACTCGACTTCGGATCTTCGCCTCGCTCCCTCTCGTCTCGTCTCGAGGGATCCAAGGTTGGCCATTTGCCTTGGGAAAACTGGCGCCACTACTTCCGTTATTATTATCAGTAATATTTTATGACGTCCGAGCATCCGCACGTCGCGACGAAACGGCGGAGCTTCCAAATTATATCGTATACATTTTACAGAACGATTTTGTACTTTTATTTTTTGCTATCGACAAAATTTAACGTCCGGTAGCGAAAATAAAGATCCATTCCATCGCAGAGCTTCGGGTTAACTACAATTTGAGTTTTATCGTTGCAATGAATTTTAATTTTACTATAGTTATTTTAGTATAACAACTATAACAATTATCAGTGAAATATTAAATATATTTTCCGCGGAAATAATTATATATCTTTTTTTGTATAGTAACTTTAATACAGCTTCGAATTGTCGGAGTATCGCTTATTGGTGAAGAATCTTGGGCGGACATTTCGATGAGTAGCGTTTCTGAAAAAAAAAAAATTATTTAATTTTTAAAAAATCAAAGAGCAATGGTTCATCTGATAATATATTTACGGTCCAGCCCTTGTCAATCTCAATCCGTTAATTCGCCGTACATTGTTACATAGAAAAACGACGTCTGCTGCCCATCCGTGTCGAAGACAAAAGAAGAGGAAGAGGAAGTCGCAATCTCGGTCTCCTCTGTACGCATCGAGCTGGCTTTAACGCTGTGCAAGCATCGTAAATTTGTTCTCTCCGAGGCTCCGTCGCTAGATGGATACTGACTGGGGGTCTTGCCTGCCTCGGTAAACCGAGATGAGGCAGACTGTAAATTTTCGTCTATAGTAGTCCGTAGCCTTCGTACAGGCGCCCCGACGTCCACGCGCCCGCGAAAGACACAAGTCGCTCCGTAGAAAAGCCGAGACAGGGCGACATTCGGTGGCCGAAAATAAACCTCGAAGCACATTCTATCTCGCTCGCATGCTCTTGCACTAAAACTCCGGCTAGTTCTCTCTCTGTCCCCCCCCCCTCTCTCTCACTCTCTCTTCATCTTACGTCCGATTCGTGATCGGTGTGCCGTGGCAGCGTCATCCTCCTTCGCTCCAACAGCGGGACTCGCGTTTGCTGGCTTCGAGGGAAAAAGAAAAAATAAGAGTCTGAAAAAAAAAAATCATGCACCGATTCCGATCTTCGCTACACTCCGAACCATAAAACCCCCGGAACCTTTTTATTCGTCAGTTTCTTTTTTATTTATTCGATTTTTTTAATACGGAAAAAGTTTGCGATAAAAATACAGGGAGTGAAATGGAATAAAAAATATATAATGTAATAAAAAATATATAAATGTATAATAATTCTCCTTCGCTCCGACAGCGAGACTCGCGTTTGCTGGCTTTGAGGAAAAAAGAAAAAATAGGAGTCTGAAAAAAAAATCATGCACCAATTCCGATCTTCGCTACACTCCAAACCATAAAACCCCCGGATCCTTTCTATTCTGCGGTTATCTTTTTTATTTATTCGATTTTTTTAATGCGGAAAAAGTGTGTGATAAAAATACATGGAGTGAAATGTAATAAAAAATATATAATGAATTTTTTTTTTATAATTGCAGATAATTGATCGAGATGGTTGTCGGCGAGGCGAGCATACACAATATAATGGGAGGGATGGAGAGCACGGGAGGCGTGCGTCTGCACAATCACAAGAGGAAACTGAAGCAGAGGTAACTGTGCTCTTCTAAATGCATGAAGAATCTGCGCCGATCACGCGATGGCATTTTTAAAAAATGCATCCATCTCGAGGCACTGATATCGTACGACCTGCACTCCGATTGGCCAATTCCACGCTGTTGACATTTCATCAAGAAGTCTAAATCTGCTGCCAAAATCGTTATAGTTAAGAGTCCTATTGTTGGCCACCGGGCCAGCTGTTTTGAGTAACGACAATGCGACATTGTCTGATCGCCATTTCCCCGACCCTGTCTATCACGACTACTCAACACAATCGATCAATACCAAAGTCTATGTTTTATTTTTTCATCCTAGATTCGACATCATAAAGAAACTGGGACAAGGCACGTACGGCAAGGTTCAGCTAGGAATTAACAAGGAGACCGGCCAGGAGGTTGCTATTAAAACAATTAAAAAATGCAAAATCGAAACTGAAGCGGATCTTATAAGGATAAGGAGAGAGATTCAGATAATGTCGAGTGTACAGCATCCTAATATTATACACATATACGAAGGTACAGTGAAAAACCGATTTGAAAAAAAAAAAAAAAAAAAAAACAAATTTTGTCAATTCTTAAAAAATTTATTTAATTTAACGTTTTAACCTTTGTGCAGTTTTCGAGAACAAGGAGAAAATGGTACTGGTAATGGAATACGCGGCTGGCGGCGAGCTGTACGACTATCTCAGCGAAAGAAAAGTCCTCTCGGAGCCGGAAGCCCGCAGGATATTTCGACAGATATCCATCGCTGTGTTTTACTGCCACAAACACAAGATATGCCACAGAGATCTTAAGCTGGAGAATATACTGCTCGATCAGATAGGAAATGCGAAAATTGCGGATTTTGGTCTTTCGAACGTATTCGACGAGCAGCGGTTGCTCAACACTTTCTGCGGAAGTCCTTTGTACGCTAGTCCCGAGATCGTCAAAGGAACTCCTTATCACGGTCCGGAAGTCGATTGCTGGAGCTTGGGCGTTCTTCTTTATACTCTCGTCTACGGCGCTATGCCCTTCGATGGATCAAATTTTAAGAGGCTTACCAGACAGATTTCGCAATCGGATTACTTCGAGCCGAAAATTCCGTCGCGTGAGTGCGATAGATTATTATTAAAATTGGCGATCGTCACCCTTAAATCAATCCTAAAAAATTAAAAAGGCAATCTCTTCGTTAAAAACAAATATCGATTTTATATTTCAGCCGCTTCACCGCTCATAAAGGATATGCTAACAAAGTGTCCAGCTCGGCGTGCGGACATAGAAAAAATTTGTTCTCACTGGTGGGTCAACGAGGGATACGAGCAAAATTGTCTAGACATAGCCGAGGATCTCGCGGCCCAAACGCCTGTCCGTCTTGATCTTTTGCTCTCGTTGGTGCCGCAGTCCGCCAGCGCGGACAAACTAGTTGTCGGCGATCAGCGACCCTCCAGCGAAGCTGTCAACAATATCTCTTCGGAGACTCTGGTACCGACGAGGTGCCATTCGGTCGGTAGCTTGATGGAACTCGACAGAAACAATTCGGACAGAAGAGTCAGAGAGATGGTCGAGGAGGAGCCGAGATCCTCGGCCGCTGGAGACTCGAAGAGGAAACTGGAGACCACTCCATCGATGGATGAAGCTGCTGGTCTCGAGACCGGCGTCAAGAGGAAAGAACGATTGAGGAAAAAAGACAAGAACGAGGAAACGGCACCGCGCGCTCATAGATTCACTTCCAACAGGTATTTATTATTTTCTTCGAATCCGATTATAAAACAATAAATTCGTCAGCCTTGAATATGAAACAAAATTTCAGACATCACTCAGCGCCAATAGCTCATCCCATAACCGAGGAGGCGATGGAAATCGACCCCTCGATTGTCGATCCGTCCAAGCCGCAGCTGGATCTTCGTAACGACGAGACGGCGAGCGCCTGTCTAGAATTGATAAAAGAGTCCTTATCCAAGTCTCCGAGCAAAGAGAGAAGCAAGACGCCGGTAGCCCCCGACCAACCGGCTGTGGTACCTCAAGAGACTTCACCGCGAGATGTGAACGAGAACGTGAACGACGCGAAACCGATGAGTAACAAACTCGCCGGAGTTTGTGACAAATCACCGGAGACTGTACGTTCCGAGGTGGTTCAAGGAGCAGTCAAAGCTCCGGAGAACACGATGTCTCCGGGTATCTTCGCGGGGAGTGAAGTCGAGACAGAGGAGAAAATCGATACTGCCTCTACAGTGCCAAACAAAGAAGAAGCCACAGGGCAGATAGAATTGGAAACGAACGACAAAGTTCCTACGAAAGAAGCCGAGCAAACCGAAGCAATCAAGGAAGCGAGGAAATTAAAACAGAAAGCGCTCTCCTTAGATTCCGATTTTTCGAACGAAGCTGCGGTGCCGCCGGCAAAGCCAACGGAGAGAAGACGATCGAAGATATTCGAGGCAGCCGAGAAATTCAATCAATTCGCCGCGGGTATAGAGAATGAGAAGCCAAAGAAGATTTTCATACCGGGAGTCAATGTGGGCGGAGCTAAGCGAGCTTTCGAGCGTAAAGCGAGTCTCGGGTCTATCAGCGTACCTCAAACGGTCAAGCAGAGTGCCTCGAAAGTCATAATCGACGTACCCAACGAAAAGAAGAACGACAAAGCAGAAGAAAAACCGAACGCGGCGGCGAATTTGAGCTCGGAGTTCAAAGATGAGAATCAGAAGCGCCAGGAAGAAAAAAAACGAGCGGTGGATATTATAACCGGAGCCATAGGTAAACCACCGGTGCAGAAGAAAGTAAACGGATCACCACCGATCACGCCTCAAAGTCCGGAGTCGAAGAAGCTCGGCTTGAAAATACAAGTCGGACCGAACGACATGCGTTCCGCCACTGTGTCGGTTTCCACGCCGGTGGACACGAAGTTTCCATTCGAAACGAAACCCATCGCGTTCGAGAAATCGGTAAAAATATATCGATTTCATTCTTATCTCCCCCGTCGTCCAATACACATATATGTCATATAATAATACACACATATATGTCAGGGCACCCGGTGGGTCCCGTCAAGTGTCTCCAAAACTTAGAGTAGAGACTTGTAATAATTAAGCCAGGGCAGCCGCCTAGGGCTGCCCGGTTACACAGGGCAACCTACCGACCGCCTTTCTTCCCCCAGGTTGACGTTGGTGTCATTTAATCCCAGTCTTCTAACCCCTTATCCTATTATCGACCGCCCCTAACACCATTATTGACTCCCCGAAATTTATTATTGACTCCGCTGATCCTATTATTGACTCCGCTGATCCTATTATTGACACCCCGCCCTATTCTTGAACATGGCGACCGCAGCGGCGGCGAAATCTTTTTATATTATAGAGATTTTTTTCACATTTATACAGGTGTCGAATACTCCGGAGTCGCAGAGTCTTGACAATTCGTACGCGGACGAGCCAACGATGTCGAGCAAAATGGAGATAACCCTAAAGAGTGCGACACTCCCGAGACCGAGGAAAACCAGCAAAGCGGAGATAATACTCGCGGGTATAAAATCACCGGAAGGTTCGGCGTTCAAGTCCGAAGTCGAGGCCAAGATAGACGCTTTCCATCCGCAAAAATTGAGAACTCAGAGGTCGGAAGTTGCTTTCCCGGTGGCGGCTGTGGTACCTCAAGCTAACAGAAGTTCGAGTCTCGAGCCCGAGGGCATCGCGAAGATTGCTCCCAAAGAAAGAATAATACCGATTCAAGTGCGTGACAAAAAGATCATCTTCCTATTCGAAAATTCACCATAGCAACAGTTTGTTCAGCTAATGGATTTATTTAATGAAAATATTTTTCAGGTTGAAACTGATCAGCATCAAAGACAGACCGTGACGCCCCCGCCAAAACCTCCAATGCCCCAACGTTCGATGTCTCAACGCTCGGGTTCTCTATCCCGTCAATCGACCGCAGACTCCGACACGGACAGCGCCCTCGGCTCGACCGTCGGTCCAGAACCGATCAGAAAGAGTCCGAGAGAGTACATTATTCCTATCGCCGTCGAAGGCGGTGGCTACGTTACCCCGAGATCAGGAAGCGTCGAGCCGGAGAGCAAGAACAGCACTCCTACCAGCTCGAATGCGCCGAGATCGAGATTCGGCAGGCCGCGGCGAATGAGCTCGCTTCTGTCCGACGCTAGCGAGGACGAATCTCCGTTCTCCACACTGCACAGGTAGAATATACATTCGTGTTCGGCGGTACATTATTTCTTTTTTTTTTTAATCTTGTTTCGATACCGATTATTGAATAGTCTTCATTTATTGACGTCGATTCGTAAATTGTTAGGGATAGCGACGATCTGCTTCAGAGGCATATGCATAGATTGAGAAGTTCTCGACCAACAAGACAGCCACCCGAGCATGCTGACAGTCTTTCATCCGGCGAAGACGATGACGATGACGGCTTCGAGCTGTTGACAGCGGAGAATTTGTTCTCGACGTTGTTGTCACGAGTGAGGAGTCTTACCCAGAGACTGAACGTTGACGACAACAGGGGTAGCGGCTTTCCTAGCAGTAGATTGCTCGGTCGATTTGGCTCGAATTCGTCTCAAGGCTTCTGGGGACTTCACGAGCCGCTCTCCAGGTACCTCGATTGATATTCCTTTTTTTTTTGCATGTAACATATCGTTGATTCGACCTGTGACGACGAACGTGACGACCATTGTCATTTTACCATCGTCGTATCTAAAGTTGTTCGCTTGTTTGTGCAAGCTACGAGAGCTTCTTTGAAACGCGGTCGATCACAACGTGAGTTCCAAATAATGACGAGCCATTTTCTGTTTGATTTTAGCGTAGCGTTGATTTTTAGTTTGTCCGAATAGAAATGGAAAAGTTTCTTTCCCGATTTCGCTAAAATAGCCACATTCCTTGCGTGCAATACGGGCGGAAAATATCCCATTGTTGATCGATGATCATTACTAATCTGTGAGTATGCACAGTATAGTATCGTTACTCCCCAGGGAGTAATAGAGCTCATTACTCCCTCTGGAAGCTCTATTACTCCCCAGGGAGTAATAGAGCTTATTACTCCCTCTGGAAGCTCTATTACTCCCGGTGGAGTAATGGTCATTGGCGAATATCACGATTTTGCGACGCAAGAAATGTGGTTATTTTATCGAAGTCGGGGGAAAAAATATCGTATGCGACAAGGAAGGAAGTGCATATTCACCTCGTGTGAATTTCTGCCTTCGCTTCGCTCGGGCATCAAACTTCACATTCTGTGAAAAGACACACTTTCCTCCCTTGTCGCATAATATACTATTCTCTAACTCGCTATTCTCTTCCCCGTAAATATATGTGTCACTCGAAAAGCACCTGCAAACAAAATACATCGCAACATTTATATTATTGAACACTCTGCACACTCTGGCACATCGTCGATACATCGAAAACGATCAATCAATCGCACATCCTCGTAGTTATTCACTTGTGCGAATGTTTATCACCAATTTACAGAGAAAATGAAGATGCACACGTGTTGGAAATTATGAAAAAGCACATTTACTGCGCTTAGCATTAAAAATAGCTTTGGGAACTTTTTATTTATATGCAGTTACCGATTTGCGATAGACTGAATAATAAATTTCTCTCTGTAGGCGACTGGCAGAATCGCCGTTCAGACGTTCGATGAGCCGTGAAACAGATCGATTCGGCAAGAGGGATTCGGCAGTACCGTCAAACTCGGCTACGCCAAGTAGTCCCGGTGCTCGGAGCACGCCTTCGCGCGAGAGCGTCTTCGAAATGGGAAGCAGCAACACATTGCCGCGAGGTAAGAGCGTGCGACACGACTGGAGTACAATTTACCGTGGAACCGATCAGTCGTAAATTATCCAGATTATTATCATTTTCATGGAGCATACACGAATATGAAGATAACATAAAGAAAAAGAATTGAATTAAATTAAATCAAGGCTCCACTGTGAAATGTTAACGAGAAACACACACGGACTTGATGTTGTATTGTGTTGAGACACGCATTCGCAGAAGCTTAGATTATGTTTAGGCCCATAGTAGTTCGATGCTTTGGCACTGATAATGGTAATATCGTACGTTAAAAAAAAAATATATATATATATATATAATAGTAATATTGGGCGACGATGGGGTGGTATCGAACAGCATAGATCGAGCAAAGCTTCTGCCGTGTCGTGAGATGTCTCACGGTGTTTTATCATCTCCATGTCTCACCGGGTATATATATATCCGGGTGAATTTGGCAGGGTGATAAAGTACCGAATTGGAATTCGGTATGCATTTCCTAGTACCTAGCTGTTGTCGAGTCGTTGATAGACAAAGCACATATTATCTGTTACTTTTAGTGGTTTACCTCATTTCAATATATATATATATATACACATATGTATATATATATGTATATGTATATATATGTACATATGTTATCATTCTTTTTTAGTTTTCTCTTCTATTTACCTTCCAAACCAATAATTCCCTCATTGACTTGTTGCCTGACGATGTTTTGCCAATTTTTTAATTATTATTACTATTTTTTACTGTACTAACGCATTTATTAGTTTAACGTCGTAAGGTCAATTTGTCTGGCACAGGTGGGTTCGAAAATCGATCCATTTCATTTGAAAACCATAGCTTTCACGAACGATCATTTTTTTTGTCTATGCTTTAGAGCTAATGTTAAAATTCCTATGTCGTAGATATCTTTTCTTATTGCATGGATGCACGTTTTATTTATTCGTTAAAATGAGATAAAACAAAAAAAAATGAACCTTTGCTAAAATACTGATTAGATAATTCGTACTTCATATATACTGTACATAGTAATAAAAAAGCATCCTTTGTTGAATTGAACAAAATAGACCCTGAAAGTCGATGCGGCAATGATGAGTAATTATTGTATAATAAAAACAATGCAAGCTTACCTTGCCTCACGTAGAACCCGTTAGATCGCCGTAATCGCTGCAGTGTCGTTGAAATCACTTTTTTTTTTAATGATCCTTTAACAGCGCAGTAGCGATCCTCGCATCACGTAATGATTTGAACCATATATAGTTACGAGCATGTATTGAACACGTCCATAGACAAAAATGCAGCAAATTACTCATGTCCACTATGCTAAAAGAAAAAACACACACAGAAAATAAAAAAACGGAAAACCACATTGAAAGAATCAACGTGATATATCAAAAGTCTATCGTCGACTCCTCAATCAGTGATAATAAACCTAATAAATTGTTAATCGCTGACTGATATTTTGACGGACTATATTTTCGGTAACAACCAGAAAACGATATCGCTTCTTTTTTTTGTTACGAATATTATATCTCGCTTGGCTATTGTTCTGATGAAAAAACGAAAACAATGATGCAACCTGGTCTAATCTCAAATTCCAATTGCTATAACAGTTGGACTGGAGCAGGGCCTTCGATAATTACAATTAACGTTACGTCGAGGCCGAATAGAGTATCCAACCAATCATATAATACTTGATTATTGACAATACATTGTTCAATAAACATGACTTGATTCGGCAATAAAAAAATTATTTTTTTATACCCAGTATTAAATTAATGTTTAAAAAAAGTACAACCTCATATGGGTGTAGCAAAAGTTTGCTACGTCCTTGGAAGGCCCTGCCTATTTTGTTTAGATCTTAGTTGCCGATATAGACTAACAAAAAAAAAAAAAAAAAAGAAAATCAACGAAAATCGTTAAAAACGACTACCGAAAATATTTTCTATAAATTGTCGTCGGCGCCGCAATGTGGCACGTTTGATTGACGGTCTTTTATGACGGTTGTTGCAGCGACCGTGCGAGTGACTCTCCGTAGGCGGGCCGACGGTAATCCCCAGTAGAAAAAAAGAACCAAGTTAGGTACTATACTATACCTAATTTAGTGAAAAAAAAACGAAAATAAAAATAAAACTGAATCGCATAATAGTCATTTTTATACGAGGCCATTGTCATTTCACCACATATTTGCACCATTATTCTCATTATTTTGAATTTCTCGAAAGAACCGTTGCTCATATAAAAATTAATGATATCGCCGACGTTTGTTATCGGTTTCCACCGTCAAGAGTTAATTGCGAACCTGACGACAGTCGATCACAATCCAACCGGACACAATAAGACCCACTATCTATAAATGTATTGTTCGGGTGAAACAAGAAAAAAATGCAAAGTATAATGTATGGCCAATTAACGAGTGTTCGAGAAACGAACCAAAAAAAAGCAAAAAAAAAACAAAAGCAGAAAAAAAATCTAACACCGCTACTGTAAAGTGTGAGCTATTGTACTAAACGTCTCGTTGACGAATCAATGAACGTCAGGTAGTTGAAAGTATGATTTATTCGTTAGGAAAAAATTAATGAAGTAAAAATATATACATATATCGGGCAACCAAACTTTGGCTGTACCGAGAAAAAATAATACAAAGAGCTAGATTGTATCGAGTTTTTTTTTCGTTTCAAAGTTCCGTGTACAAGTTTCGCGTGACACAAAAAATGTTGCCCTAAGTCATACATACAATATTTATATTTTATAACAAACAGTTACGAATAGCTGTGTAATTTTAAGCGAGTGTTAAACGTCTGATATAACGTGAGAAACGACGCAAATAAAACAATTAATAAATTCATTGAAATAAATCATACTGGACCCGCTCAAAAAGCTGTTTTGTATATAAGCTAATTGTTGCGATGTGTCATTAAAAAAAAAACGTAACTTTGTTATATCACAATTTTTGTATATGCCGATGGTAGTGAGAGAATGTAGAGAAAAAACGTGAGAAAGAAAATAAAAAAGAAGGATTTCGAGTTTTATGACGCAAGCGAAATGACACTAACCCGTGATCTAAAATGGCTGAGATTTGTTGTGTTTTTGAGAGTTTAAATAACAGTTTTGTTTGTTTTATTATTGTCTCGGAATGCTTTTCGTTTAATGCTACCACGTATTTATAATGATTTAATACTCGGCTATAAGTTGTGCTCGCCAAAAACGCTGGCGTCATACCGTAAGGTTTACTCATTTAATATCTTACCATACATAGAAAACGTTGTTAGTGGATTGATTATGATTAAAACAAGATTACTAGTCTCGTTTATTTGAAGCATGAGCAGCTATACTATATATTGAACGAAATATTTATATATATTATATATATATATATAAATAAAATGTAACGTAATTGTTAAATGAGTGTACCTCTCTAATCACCAATTTATAATGGTAGTGATTGCCCTATATATATAATACATACGATAATATAAATAATATTTTGCCATCTTACGTGCTCATCTCAGCAGGGTAACTCTCGTGTGTGTCAGATTAAAAAAAAAAAACGTCATTTGTAAAAACATTAGAAGCTCAAAATCTTCCATTATCATTATCTAAGTCATTGAGTCTTGAGAAAAGAATGCGCCGTTTGAGCGAAACGGACTTAAAAAAAAAAAAAAAACCAACAACACCAAGAAGATCATACTGTATGTCAGCTCTCGATACCTGCAATTAGATTTAATATTAAGTACAATGTCGAGTCCCGAAACGATTGGTGCTTTTTCCTCTCCAAGCTCAATCGGCTCTGTACTATTGTTTTCATCTCACAATAAAAATAAATAAATTTATATAAAAAAGATAGAGGAAAATAACATTTTATGTATCTAGATAAATAAAAGAGTGTAAATACAGATATTGAGGTTCGTTAAAAAACGGCGAGAAAAAAACACACTACACTAACCCCCCAACGGCAGTAAGAGGCTCATCGATTAATCGTGGCCCGACCTGCAAAAGACTTTGTTCTCCATTATTTTACAGATAGAAAAATGCGCGAAGACACCGAGACCATCGGCACGATGTCGGACTCGTTGAAAGTAATGAAGGACGCTCAAGAGTCGTTGGAGCAGAATTTCACGCCCAGTCTTGCCCGACGATTGAGCAGACAGTTTATCGAACAGACGAGACAGTCTCTGCCGAGATCGCCCTCGATACCGCGCGAGAAACTCTACAGATCGACGACCAATGAAAGCACCGAGATCATTGATGAGGCTGAAAATCGTCAGTACAGTTCATCGACGATATCCGATCAGACGGAGTACAGAAGCAGATCCTGTGACCGAGGGGTCCGTCGAAGTAACAGCCTCCTGGAGAACAGCGGCAGACCCGACAGATTCGAGCAACGTTCGCCGAGAAGAAGTGTCAGCCTGTTCGACGACGAGGACGAGTCGCTTCCGCCTCTTCCTCGTCAGGTAATGACCTTGGGAAGAAAGTACCGGGACACCGCGAAACCAGGTCCGAGCGGTGGTCTTCGTCGGGACAGTTTTCACAACTACAGAACCGAAAAAATTCAGGAGGAACCCCCGGACGAATTTTCCAACTCGCCGAAAGCCACGAGCGGTAGGAGCGAATTAGCTTCAACGTCGGACTGCAATTCGGCGGACAACTCCAACACGAACCTGGGCGACACAGCGTCTAGTCCGTCGGCGAGATCGTGCGAAGATTCGCCCACAGAGTCTTCGTCGAATCTCGGAGACTACAACGTCTCTCCGTACAAGCCCGATACCTCGAGGGACTTCGAGAACAGACTACTGGCAGCCGAGAATTTGATAAAGGAGTCTAAATTGCGATATCTTGGGCCGGGAAAGTTCGATCCTAATTTAACGTCCAGTTACAAGGACACCGACAAGTGCGACAAGACTCTGCTGAGCTCGATGACGGACGTGACGAGCAGCATGGGAAAACGTCGCAGCTGCATTCCCAGTCTGAGACTGCGGTCGGGTTCGTTGACCAGGGAAGTTTCCACTTTCGGTGAGCGAAGGAAGACACTGTCCTGTTCGCAGGACGCCGGAGGTAGTTCCCATGGACCGACCCCCGAGAGGTCCATACTCAGCAAGTTCTTCAGAGCCGGAAGTGGCGGCAGGGATCAGGAGACGAAGGAGAAGGCACCTCGGAGGATTTCGAGATTTCTTCGGCCTGATTTCTTTGATACTCCGCGGGAGGAGAGTCAGTACGTCAAGGAGAAGGAAGCCCAGAAGGCGGCGGAGAACGAGCGTAGGAAATCGAGGTTCACGAAGAAGAAGAACGACGCCAAAGCAGAGGAAGATGCGATCGATCAGGAAGAAAAGCCGGAGAAGGAACTGAAGAACGAAGCTAACGCGATAACGAGGGACAAAACGGAGAGTCTGCCGAAGGACAACAAATCGGAGGGCGATACGAGCACCCCTTCGGGTCGGACCTGCGAGGCAGCGACGTTCGAGAGGCAGAGCTCGAAGAATAGCTTCCTTCAGTCTCTGGAGAAGAAACTAGAGAAATTTCGTTCCAGCGATGACGGCTCGAAGCTCGCGAACAGCACCGCTGTTCCGGCAGACCACAAGGCACCGGAGAACTCTCTACTACCCGTTGACTGTCACGAGAACGAGGCTGGACCGATGAAGAGAGCCACTAGCGTCGAAGATTTGCCGATGTGCGGGGCGGCGAGTGCCTCGTCGACCTCAAAGCGCAGAGTCTCCTCGGTGCTGGGACTCTTCAAAAATGACTCGCCGAAGACAAGCTCCGCTGGGCAACGTCCGCAGAGTACTATACTGAGTAAATTCAAGAGAAACCCTTACAAGGGCTCGAGGTCGGACAGCGTGCTCTGCTCTGAGCAGATACCCTCGACCAGCAGTGGCAGCAAGATTCCAACTAAGTTCTCCAAGACGGAAGCGAAGCCATCGAAGAAGACTTCGGAGAACAAAAAATCACCGGAGAAGATGGTAGCGGAGAGGATGAAGTCGCCGATGAAGGAGAAAAGCCCACCGGACCGGAGCTCGTCGAAGAAATCCGCACCGGTGGAGAAGCAAACAAAGCCATTGAAGAAACTCAGTCCGGAAAAATCGATGGAAGGAAAAACGGACAAGCCCGAAAAATTGTCGAGCTCCAAAGAGGAGACATCGAGACCGAGCACTCCACCGGAGAAATTGGCTGACAACAAGAGCAGTATCGTCTCGAGACTTGCAATGACGAAGAAATCCTCGCCGGAGAAGACTACGGATAACAAACAGACAGAAACGAAGAGCAGCGAGGTCGAAGAGAAGAAAGTCGTCAAGGTCAAGAGGAATGTGAAAACTTTAACGAGCCTGGTGAAAAACGGATCGGTGTCAAAGCTGGAGAGGGCCGAGGAGGGTGAGAAGAAATTGAAGAAAGTTGCGAAACTCAAAGAAACCACCGACAAGGAGAGCACCGACGGCACGAGGAAGAAGAAGATCGTTCGCGTTGTGAAGAAAGCTGTGAAGAAGTCCGACAGTTCCGACAGTAAATCCGATGAGAAGGACAAAAGTACGAAGACACTGATGAAGAAGATAACGTCGAGCGCGAAGAAGGACTCGAGCCCGGAGAGTATCGGCAAGAGTAAAGATAAAAGTCCCGAGTGCTCAAACAGGAGCAAGGAAGAGAGTCCGGGCACGAGGATATGCAGTGCAATCGCGAAACCGAAAGATATTACTTCTTTATCTACTTGCACCATGTCTAACACCGAAGCCTCTTCGACATCCCTGACGACGGAAAAAAATGATTTCGATTCACCGAAACCGGACGCTGTTCAATCGCTTCGATCATCGGATGCGCCAGCCTCGAAAGAGCCAGAACCAAGGTCGAACGGATCGGTACCCAACAACGGACAGAAAAGCGACTCCGACTGCAAAAATTCGTTAGCTGGACTAGGAACCGCCAAGTTCAATCGAAGCAACTTGAAATTGGATCTATCGAAGATACCTCAGCACTCCTTCAAAGGCACAGCATCGAAAAAGGACTGTGCGAGGGCCGAACCGTCGAGCTCGAAGTCCATCGCAACCGCCGCGAAGATCACGCCATCTGAGTCACCGGAGTGCGGCGACGCTAACGGTAAAGTGTCTGAGAGCTTCTCGAAGGTAACTCACCACGCCAATATAACGGGAAACAAGATCGTCGTGGACAAGCCACTGCCTGCCAGAGATGTCGAGGATCTGCAGCGAGTGTCGAGCGGACCGGAAGTCTACAGAAGCCAAGAAAAAATTATCACTCAAAAGTTGTGCAAAGAAGACAAGTCCGAGAGCCTCGAGGAGACAGTAGATTCCAATTTGGAATATAAAAAGGGGCTTGAGGCGCCATCGATAAGGTCTACGAATTTGCCTCTCGAAGGAGCCGCTACTAGAAGGTCCAGCCCTCCAAGAATGAAGGAAGCTATCAACGATCCCACCGAAGATATGTTCTCCCCGGTTGACGACAACGAGAGTTTCGATTCCTGGTCCATATGTTCGGCCGACTTGAATCACAGGCATGATCTTCACTCGCCGACTTCCCCGACATACTCGCCGTCGAGTCGCGGGGACCATCCCGAGTCCATAATCGACCGGATAAGACGGAAGAGTTTCTATTCTAGATTCAACGAGAGAAAACGCAAGAGTTCCCTGAACGCTCCACCGCCTGGTATCACTCTTCCCACGAGTTCCACGCTTCCAAGGAAGTATAGCTTCAATTCTTCGAGAGACAAAGATTACAGGAAACCAAGCATGTACGCTTCCACGGTGAGAAGACATCCCGAACGTAGCTACAGTCTGTATAACGAGGACCCACCCAGCTACAGAAAATCCCCGGTCGACAGATATTCGGACGTCGGGAGCATCGGCAGTTTCTCCGGCGATCTCCAATCGCCCAGCGACCAGTACGACAGTCTCGGTTCTTGCTACGATCCGCTGAGAAGATATCGGATAACTCCGTCGCCGGATTCGATGGGCCCGCACAGAAGATACCAGAGCACGGACTACGGCTTGGACAACGATGCGAGGTGCTACAGGAGTCCGATGTCTCCGACTAATCGAGGGACAGGGTTCGTCAACGCCGCCAGTTTGGACTCGTATTCCAGCCGAAGCATGCTGCCGAGGAAGTATGCTTCCGTCAACTCCTGTCCGGAAGCTAAGTCGGCAGATTACTACGAGGAACTTTTGGCTCCCACACGATCCGACTATCTCGCATCCAGAAAGACTCCGGCCGCCGATGACTATCTCGGCAGACACGAGAACGGTTACCACAATGGAAATTTGGATCGTCACCAACTGGACGCCGATAAATGGAAGACTTATTCCGAGATGATAGCCGGCCTCGATCTCACCGACGGTGGCGACGGATGCCTGGAAAAACAAACAAGGTTAATTTTTTAATTTAAAATATTGAATTAAAAAATGTTAACTAATATTATAATTTCCACTTGTAGGAGCGCCGCTGGGAAGAACCACGAGTCCCATGACCTGTCAGCCTTGAGTTCGGAGCCAGACGCAGGCACATCGAAAGCCGAATAACAACGACTGTACTGTAATAACTATAATCGACGATAATTAGTTAATACACTCAGTGGCGGATTATGAAAATTGGCGCCCTAGGCCCGATTAAAATTGCGCCCCCCCCCCCCTCGCTCGGCCGTCCAAACAATGATCAAAAAACAAATATACAAATTGAAGCATAGCGGGAGAGTGGGAGGTGCCCTCTCGCTTGCGGATCGCGACATCGCGCGGCGCCCCCCGCGATCGCGGGGGCCCTAGGCCTGGGCCTAGCGGGCCTAGTCTATAAGCCACCCCTGAATACACTTCCAGTGACCGAATCAATTCCAAGTGACAAAAATCGCGTGATCGGCTAGTCGACTTACACATAGATTTTTCTATTCGCACTATTTGAGAGAAGCAAGCGAGATGTATTAATGAAAGGGATAGAGAGAGACTGTAGAGTTAGAGAGATGACAAAGGGGATGGAAGCAAAGTGACGATTGCTACAGCAGGAATAGACCGCGACAGAGTAGATTGTTTCGGAGGCCTCTTTTTGTACGAAGTATACTGTAACTTTGAAAAATCACTTCGCAGTCATTGTGTCTCACACCGAGTTAGTTATTGTGACTAAAAAATAACGAAAGATAGATAACGATATTATGTGAATGCCAATAATCTCTGAGAAAACAATATTCGGGATGCCAAAGGAGAGATAGGAAAAGGAATAAAAAAAGTCAAGCATCTTTGGTTTGCGTCAAAATATTCACCATGCATACAACCATGAGATTTTTATTGCAGTTAGATGCTATATTATGGTTTTCCGTGTTCAAGTTTTACTTTTTTATAACTCGAGATAAGTGTGCGAGCGACTTGATCTATTTATTTCAATTATTCGATGGGTGCCTCGAGGTTTGTTTCGTTAGTTATGAACGCAACTCCACGTCGAGCGTTATTTCCCAACGCAATTATTTGTGTGCATAAACCGCGAAATATTTCTTTTCTTGCGAAATCCCGTAAGCGATACGATTAATATTTTTTTAAACTCGAACGTCGTTTATCGGCTCCAATTTTTATAGAAATATAAATCACGCATTCGGCAGCCAAAGTGTTTTGGAACGTAAATATATTGCGAATGAAAACTATTATTATTTAGGAGCGAGATATATATATAATTTGAAACATATACAGTGCTCTCTCGCAAACCTTTATACCGTAGAATGGTCACCGAAAGGTGCTCCCAGCGATGCCTCGATTTTTTTTTATCGCTCAGCTTTTTATCGATTGTTCAACGTCCGAGCGTTCGATTCTACATGCAATTTCACACTTCTAGTCAATAGCACCACATGTACGAAAAACCATCGATAATCAACGATCAACGTAATTCATCAATCAATCGTTTTCTTCCAGTGTAGTAAAGTCCAGACGCACGAGTTTAAACTTCCGCAATCGGAAGAAACGATCGTCGGAGCTTTAGTTACTTGTAACGATATTGCCTTATTAGTTACGTAAACGATTATTGGTACGGATCGATGAGAGATTAAAAAAATGAAAGTATATACCAATGCCCTAATCAATCTCTCATCGACTCCGCCCATTCTCTTGCGCATGTTATGTATGTGTTTTTTTTATTCGTACAGATATTTAAAAATAAACTTCAGAGTTTTAATTGTGTGTTTTTTAAAATCGTTTTTCATTAAACCACGATAATTCGATTTAATAAGATATGTATTAGGTCTGTTCGATATCAGAGTTGATGAGAGTCCCGAGTAGAAAAATGTTCCGGCTGCCATATGTTTCATCAGAGTCACATCAGGCATGAGTCAGGCGGCCTATTCAGGCTTGCCGAATTATTACATGATATGCACCAGCTCAAGTACCAAAAAGACAAGTGACGTCAGATTTCCAGGATTTTCACCTGAAAAACTGGACCATTACCAGCTGCAGTAAAGCACACCGAATGTGTTATCTTGGATGCTGTCGGATCCGGTCCTTATATGAAACTCATTCGATTTTCCGTATCCCTAAAACTTGTATTGTTTCAGTTCAGGGCCCAATCAGGAAAGGATCAGGCATTTTTCTGTCGGCACCTACATCTGCGAAAATGACGGTCAATTGACTGCAAAAAAGATATGCTTGAAAAAAAGATGTTCTCCGGCAGAATAGAAGTCGTTTCTTAATATTTTGACCGCAAAACGATACCCTAGCAGATCCGACCACCCGTTGAACCACCTTCGAAACCACCATAGTGGTTTTGTGCAAAAAGTTTACAAAGCATTTTGTCGAAACCACTAACTATACCACCACTCCATGATACGCGTATTAAAAGGTGGTTTCGACCGCGGACCGACGGAATATACCACCGGACACACAATTTTTTTAAGGTCGTTAGCGCGTATCGAAAGAAAGGTTCGGTAATATTGGAAAAAAGTTTATTTGAATTATTATCATGAATTATACCAATTTAGGGTACCATATTACGCATTTCGGAGAAAGAAAAACCTGGCGACCTAAAATTGGGCTCGAAGCCGGGACCTTACGCATGCTAACTTAGAACCCTAACGCTGTACTACCGACTATTATTTGAACTTTTCTCATTCCTAGCCTGATTTGAACGTAGCAAAAATTCTTTTATATGAAGTGAATGGATAATGAATATTTTATTTATTTATTTATTTACTGAAATTATTACTGGAAAGAAAAAATATTATATAAGTCCTAGGCAAATAAAGCTTCGTTCATTAGCATTTATTTTTACATGTGGTTCACATAAATGAATGCTAATAAAAATAAACTTTACATAGGACTCATATAAAGTACCTTTTCTTTCCAATAATAATGTCAATAAAGAAACAAATAAAATGTTCATTCTCCACTCACTTCAGATAAGAAAACTACGTTTTCTTATCTGAGCCCCGTGTTCGATATTAATACAGAATGTTAAACATTCGAAACGAAGAGAAAACGGCAAAAGCGAAAGCTTGGCGTCGCACGCGAGTTCGGTCCTGTAACTGACCAAATGACTGTCGCCTGGCGACTCCGAGCCGTAATCGTCTTTTCGTACACATTTTTCACAGACGTGATTGGGATTGCTGAGACACTTTCCGATAATGAACCTGGGCTCATTTTAATCGTTTAAACCTCCTCTTTAATGCTCAGGTGTTTTCAACCGTCTCCTCCCAGTCTGTAATTGTGAAAAATGTCGATAAACGACACGGCGCATCGGATGTGCACCTGGATCTCGTCTACGAGGAAAGTTTTCGCCACAAAAAAATTTGTGTTCAAAGGGAGTCACGAACAATTACTCCACGTGAAATTTCTACCGGATCGGTTGTGCCGTTTTCGTGTAACCCCAAAAAAGCTGATTTGGCTTCCTGGGTGCACAACTTCCTCTAGGATGAACCAATTGAGACGCGTTACCCCTGTTTTTTGCACGCCGCGAGCTGCTCTTTCGATTGGCATGGATTACGGTCCAAGTTTTTATGGACGTATGCGACTTCTCGAGGTCAGCGTAATCCTGATTTTCGCACGCCCCCACCTCATTACCTCGCAAATAGGCAATTATTGACCGATTTGGATGAAACCAACGCCATTCGACAGGTAAATAAATTTACTCGAATGTACTTTTTTGTTTTTTTTTCGAAATCGGTCCAACTTTCGCCAAAATCGGCGAAAAAAACCTTGTTCCATTTCAATTGCCTCCTACTGTATAATGGCTAAAAACGGATTCAAATAAAATTTTATCGGAAAATAATGATAGAATTATAATATAACCATATGGTTTCTTATCAAAGCTATCGTTTTTAATATGGACTTTGGTTCGTGAATTTGCGTCGCTCTATGTTAAACGGCTAATACGGTTAAAATTCTATACGTTGTGACCGAAATTTTTCCCGAATCTACAAAAATTGTGGGCCACCAACGGCGTACTCCCAGACCGCATAGTTTTTATATTTTTGTGGGCGCCATTCGATTAATGTTAATCGACGAGGTTGGTACCGATGACAAGACGAGCACGCACTCTCCCTGCTCCGGCTGCTGCTGTAAGGATAGGGTAGAGGGGTGGTGAAAATGATGACACGAAAGGAACTAAACAGAACCAGACTCGATTTATTATTACAAACTAAAAAAACAACCCGATTACAATAATGATTCCCTACTAAATTCTCTCCGGCTACTCAGTTCACCGAGTCGAATTTCTACGCGAAACAGAAGATCCTGACCCGGTAATAAAAGAAAAGAAACCATAAAGACAATAATAAAACGTAATAAGGCTCGAGATAAGGTCCGAGTCAGGCCTACATTTCCTACTAAAAAAACGCTAGTATCGGACGGACTGCCGCGCACACTCACACACACAATCCTGGCGTGCAGGCTGCGCCTCGCGAACCTTTCCGGAGCGGTACGTCGCGAAAACCCGGAAAAAGCAAACTCGACAACGATAACCAACACAAAAAACAAAGGATGAACAACTATCGGCGGCGGTCTCATGAACCGTCTATTCTAACACACTCTCCTCCGCTCGTCACAAAGGCGTTCTTCCCGATTTTAGTGTACCGGTGGGGCGAGAGGCCGTCAAATTCCCGGCACTTATGATCCCCGAAATACGAATAAGAAAAGATAAAGAATTCTCCAAGAAACGAAGACCCGAAAAATAATCGACGGAATCATAAGCTATGCAACGTATCTAGTTGGTAACCGCAATATTGATTGATAGTCGCATTATACGTGGCGCGCGATTTGTCCGATTCGAATATAAATCATGCGAGTGAGAATCAAATAGTTATAATTAAACAGGAATGGTCACACGCGAACTTTCTATAAAAGAGGGTAATTCGGAAAAACCATCGAAAGCACAGAACTTTCCCCCAAGGATGGATGCCAGATGTGGACACTTCACCCGAAGAAAAGGAATGCAGTGAAGGAACGTTGGCTTGTTTTAGGGTCTGCAAAGAAAAGGCCTAAACTCATGAAATTATGCAGATGCCCCTCACCAGCGTCCCTTCGGACCACCAGCGGACTCAGCATCTACTTCGGCGGGACTCCATGAAGGAGGCGGGCTCCGGCCCACGACTGGATAACGCACTGATATCGAGGAAGCACCGTCGTCGAAAATCATCGCAAAGAAAATGAGTACAAAATTGAAAGAGGAAAATACGTTTGAATTTCGAGCTGTCAGCATCAAACTCTTGAGCAAAAGTCTCCAACTATATATTGAATATCAGTTGAAAACTTCAACCATAACGTTTTGTCACTCCGAGTTTTCGGTTTTCTCCACAAATACCCTAATAACTCCTTTTCATAATTCCCACGCACCGCGAGTCGAACACTTTCGTGTTCCACGGGCGAAACGGACTCTCGCGCCATCTCGAGTGAGGAAATAATAGGACGACGAAGAATCGTACATCACAGCTAGAGTTGGCCCGGGATGGAACTCCACGCCTCAATCGAGTCGCGGGCACGCTCGACAATAATACGCGCTGGACCGGTGAACGAACGCGCGTCCGATTATTACTTTTCCCCAAGCCTTACCGCGAGAACTAATGGAAACCGGAATAATAGAATAGAATAGAATTTGATTTCCACTGTATGGCTTTCGCCTTTTACACAACCCGTCTCTCCACTTCTTACGTACTAATACAATAATTTTCTTTAGAAGACTTAAACTTAAACTCTATCAACATTCCTTCACAACCTCTGATATCCGCCGCTTTATCACATCTGAGAGAACTAACACACTTCCATGACTTTACATCTTTGGCACTCGTGTCTTACAAACTACCGGTATTGATGCGTTTCGTATACCCAGCCATAAATTTTACCCCATCCTCACAACTCTCATTTTTCCGCTTTACATCACCCCTTGCTTAGTTATCCCCCTCTAACCCCCTCCACTCGGTTTGCCTCGGTTCTCGACCTTTTCACTTTGTCAAACGCCTGTAAATACTCACATAATTCCACCAGCAGTTCCCCTCTTAGCGACTGTTTGGTCCAACGCTCTAGTTCCTCATCCTCCCTGCCCCCCCCCCCCCTCCAATTGTCTACCCCTCTGACCCAATCTAGACCTATCTCCTCTCTGGCTTCTTCACTCTGCCAGATGTGTTCCAGACTCTCCAGCTCGATCTTGCAAACCCCGCAAGACCAGCTACTGAAACCCTTTTTTCCCACTTTCCCCACATTCCCGCACCTCGACCTGGCCCACTGTTCTTTCAGTTCCCCCAGCACCGCTTTCATATCCCAGTACTTCTCTCTTTCGCACCCCATTTTAATCTCTTTATACCACCCAGAAAACGTTGATCTGTCAACCTTGACCCAATCCTTCTGGATATCTTGTTCCTCTTTTCTTGCTCCCCCCTCCCTTAGACACCTCTTGACTATTCCCTCCCCCTCGCCACCTGTCCATAGCGAGTTTATAACCCTTCCGTCCCCTACTTCCTCCATTGCCTTCTTAAAATCTCTGCCCCATCTGGACGGCTTTTCATTTAGGATCCCTCTCATCTCCTCCCTCAGACACACCCTCGGCCATTTACCATCTTCCATCTTTAAAATCTGTATCATATAATTTCCTGCTCTACGTCTCGCCTCAACCTCTACGCTTCTCCTGCCCGCTTCCAGTTTCCACAAATAGTCCGGTGTATTTCGCCCTACCCCAAGAGCCATTTTTGCTAACTTCCCCTGCAATCTTTCCACTTCCTCTCTCCTCTTCCACCCCCAGATTTCCAATCCATATAACGCGCCTGCTTTAACTAACGAGTCAAATAACTGTAACCTTTCCTTCAGCCCGCGTACCTTTGCCCTCTTCATCACTCCCCACACCGAATTAGCTGCTTTCTGCGCCTTTCCGACCAGGTTTCTCATATGCTTCCCCTCCAAGTTTCTTGTCGAGAACCAATATCCCAAATACTTAAACTCAATGACTACTTCTAAACTTTCACCCTTCCATTCCCATTCCTCTTCCTTCTTTCTTCCCCCCCCCCGTTCCTAAACACCATGATCTTTGTCTTTTTAATGTTTACTTCTATCTTTGCTCCCTCCACAAATTTCTCTAACGATTTTAACATGCTTGCTAACCCCCTAGTCATCCTCAGCCACTATCGCAATATCGTCCGCATATTTCAAAGCATACACTTTTATTCCCCCCATGACCGTACCGCCCCCCCCCCTTTTTTTCCCACTCCGCGTCCACGTCGTCCAGCGCTATATTAAAAAGCGTGGGGCTGAGCGGACAGCCCTGCCTCACCCCTTTGCACGTTACAAAACTTTCCGAGATTCCTTCACCTGTTATAACCTCATTTCTTGTTCTCCTGTAAATACCCCTAATCATTCTATGCATCATGCCGCGAGCCCCCTTTTCCCATAATTTCCCAAGCAAAACCTCCCTATCTATCATATCAAACGCGGCTCTGAAATCGACAAAAGCTACGTACAACTTTCCCCCTTTGTTTTTTAATCTATTATTTATCAAACAATTTAGTACGAATACATGATCCCTCGTGCCCCTACCCTCCCTAAAACCCTCTTGACTTTCCCTCAAAATTCCCTCCATTTCGATCCACCTGTTCAACCGCCTAACCATAATACTTGTCAACAGCTTGTATCCAATGTCCAAGAGAGAAACCCCTCTATAATTACCTGCCACGGTCTCATCACCGGCTTTAAGAATCGGATAAATCCTTGCATTGTCCCATCCCTGAGGCATTTCCCCTCTTTTCCAAATTTCATTTATTATCTCTTTTAACTCAACTTCTCTCTCCCTTGGAATCCTTTTAATGAACTCAACCGCAATCCCATCTTCCCCAGGGGCCTTTCTCTTCTTAATCCCACTCAATGCATTCTTTAATTCAGCAACACTCACCTCCCCATCCAGCTTTGGGTCCACTGACCCTTCCTCCCTTCCTTCTACCTCCCTTTCCCACATTAAACTCCCCCTACCATCCTCTACTCCCTTCCCTCCCAGTAAATTCGTAAAATGTTTAACCCAGTCCTCTTTCGCTATACCTTCTCCCGCCCGCCTTCTTTTGACTCTAAATCTCCCAACCGCTGCCTACCACTCCACCATACTCTTACTCTCCCTTACTTTCCTCTATCTTTCCTCAAACCATTCTTTTCGTCTTCTACTACACATTTCTTTCAAAATTTTCCTCTCACTCAACAACTGATTCTTTTCCACACCCGTCAGTCCTCTATCGCTACCCCTGCTTACTAAAAATTCCTTCAGTGCCATCCACACCCGCGTCCTTTGCTCACTACACTCCTTGTCATACCATCCCTCCACCCCATTCCTACTTTAACTACTCTTTTTCATTCCCACTTTTTCTGCCGCTTCCCAAATAGACTCTTTTAGCTTTCTCCAACTGGCTTCTACATCCCGCTCTTTCTTCCAAACCCTACACAATTCAACCCCAAAGTTTTCCCCCTCTTGCGCTTTCCAAACTAATTTGACCCCTTCATCTGCTCTCTTCCATCGCGCCTCTGCTCTCGTCTCAACCACTCCTCCCCCCGCCAGTTCAAAGACCACTGGCAAGTGATCCTATTCCGTTCGGGGTACAACCTCTAGCCTTGTAACCACCCCCTCCTCCTCATCTTCCAGTCTAATGACGAGGTCAAGAACCGAGCACGCGCCCCCACCACCCACAAAAGTCAATTTCCCCTCCTCATCCCCCTTTATTCTTCCATTCAAAATTGACAACCCATGGTTTTCACAAAATTGCGAGACTCTCGCCCCCTCGAAACCCCCCTCCCTCTCACACTCGACCCCTCCCCCCTCCCCTCCAATTCTCGCATTGAAATCCCCCGCTATAGTTACTGCCGCCCCACTTCCCCAACCATCTTCTACACATTGCCTTAAGTCCCCTTCTACATTCTTAAATCCGACGTTATTATAAATTTCCACAATCCATATCTCTTTATCTATGTTAACTCTACTTATTTTAATGATCATTCCACAATTCCACAATTCCACTCTTCCACTCTACATCTATCACAGACATTCCTTCTTATTCCTATCAGGTGACCCCCCGCCGCCCTACCCTTCGACTTTTCCTGCACCGCGGCCTTTGCCCACCACTTAAATGACTTGCTTAACCTATTTAACAGCCTCTGCTCATTTTTTGCCTCAATCCACGATTCTTGTAGTAAAATAATATCACAGCTCTCCAAAAACTCTCTCGCACTCTACATCCTTCCATACCCCGCAATGTTCCACGTCACCACTTTAATGCCCTCGCTTTCTTTCCCCGCCTTAGCGGTTTCTGTACTTTTCCCTCCGAAACGTCATTTTCTCCATTCTCCCCTCTCTCTCAATCCAGCTCCACCACACCCCATTCACACACACTTTCATATAACCTAAGATCACCACCTTCCCCTCACGCCTTTTCTTCCTCGCTTCTTTCTTCAACCATTCCGAAACTTCCTCCTCCCTCGCCGTGAGATCGTCCTTGATCCAGATGGACGTATCTCTGAGCTCGCCCCTCTTCTTCATCACCTTGATTTTGCTCACCATCGAGTCCAACGTCACGACCGGACCACCGCCTACTCGCTGAACTTTCACAACCCTCGGGTCGATCCCCATTTTGTTTCTCAGGATTTGTTTGACTTCCCGAGCAATTCCATTCTCATTTCCAGCCGCATTTATCCCCCTCACCACTATGTTCCTCTTCCTCTTGCTGCGTTCAGCCAGTTCCCAGTGCCACTGGGCTTCTGTTAAGGTTCCCGGGCACTGCATCGTGCCGTTACCAGGCCCGCGTTCACCTTTCTCAATCACACTGCCTGATAACCCTGATCTCGACACTTTACCGTCTTCTGCCCGAGACTTTGCTAGCTCCTGTCCACTTCGCGATGGGCTATTCTGCGAGGCAGGCTGACTCCCGACCTCTTCCAATGCTTCATGTCCCCCTCTGGGGAAGTTCCTCTCCGTTGACAGTCCAGGGCTGCACCGGAGCGGCGGCGGGCGGCTCGCCTCCTCCGCTATCCCTATCGTCGACCCACGGGCCCAGCGGTGTCTCCGAAGTTCTCGACGCACAGCCATCCTCTTCACCCTCGTTTCCCGGACTCTGGTCTCTCAGCTCACTTATTATTGCTAGAAGGTGCTCTTTCTCCTCGTCCCACACCGCTTTGTCCTTGTACCTCTGCATCCTCCACTCTTCCGCCTCGCCCACCAGCTCTTTGACAATTCTGTTCATTTGCTCACACCTGCACGGCGGCGGTGCGATTTCCATCCGGATCTTTTCGGCCTCCGCTTTCCAGAATCCCATCATCCTTCTCTCCGACTCTTCTACCACCCGACATATTTGCTCCATCATCCAGTTTTGGGACTCTGCCGGCCTTGCTGCCTCCCCGCCAAAGTCAGCTGACTCTTCTTGCACCCCCTTCTCCAGTTCTTCTTCCAGCGCCACCACACCCAGCGATTCGTTATCCGTGAAACTTCCGGCCACATCCACCTCCTGCACACCTTCTTCGTCGTCACAATTCCACTCCACCTCCCCCTCTCTGTCTCTGTCTTTCCCACCACTTGTACGTCCACTCGCTCCCGCGGGAGTACGCAACACCTTGTCCTGTTTCGCAAAGGCATCCGTTTGCACCACCTCGTTGCTACGGGCGCTCCCGCGCACGAAGTACCGCTCGATCTTATCGCCTCCTTCCTTACCGACCTTAGCCGCTTTGCACGGCCGTCCACGCTTCCCCTGCTTGGGCAGCGGGTCTAACACGTCAGCGCCATCTGGTGCCAGCGATCCAACACTATCCACCTCTCCATCTTCGTCCGCCTCTCCTTTCTCCTTGGCCTTCGATAGCTCCATGCCGCTTACCATGCTGTCCCGCCGTTTTCCGTCCTAACCTCCAGCCCCGGCTGAATTTGACAACATCCGAAAACTCACAAAGTACTTTATTCTGTACCTCACTAACACTTCCTCAGCAATAACACCACCTCCGCACTCTCTCTGCCGTTTTTCAACTCTCACTTCCAAAAAGAACCCGAAAAAATCGCCAATTATGCCAGAGCTCGTTACTGTGCAACTTGCCACATCGCCGCCATCTTTTTCGAATCAACCGGAATAATCCTTGCCGGCACCGATTGCCTCCGTCCTTCCACAGTATCCGGAAAGGAAAAATCCGCCGAACGGCTCGGTAGGACTCCTCGGGAGTCGCGTACAACGGGAACAGATCTCCATGAGTCCCACAATCAAGGGGTCCGGGAAAGGGCACGCGTCGTATCTCCGTCGCTTCACAGAAGAGAATCCCGATCTAATTTTCGGAGTCGTGCTCGCCGCCTCGCTCGCGTTATCCCTCGCTCCCCAATTTCTCCGATTTCTGGCCGGTGTTCGGTACCAAGCGACGCCCTACGATTATCGCGAACTATCGCGCGCGCGAAATTAATATCCGAACGACAGCCACGGTGACGCTTCGTCCGAATTCTCGCGCGCCGTTTCGCCAGAATCAAAGTTCACGCGGTTCTGTAACGCGACCGAAAAATACCGCGTCACGACGTTTTTATATAAAATTGACTATAGAATGGGTATGAGTTTGAATAAAATAAGAACGATAACGTGTCTATGCGATTGTATCGTCCTGTATAGCCCTCATTGCAAATTTAAATTAGTTTATATTGTTTTATTAGCGGTTACAGTACTCGAATATGCGCAAATTGTCAAGTACACTGTGAGAGGAATTTCTGGGTGGAGGGCAAATTCGTCGGAACCCTCCGGTACCGGTAAAACATCACAAAACCCCGTCCCTCGATCGGTTTATATTTTATTAAGAGGCCGCCATCCGCACACGCTGTGCGACCCGATCGGCAAAGATGTTAACAAGAGGAGAAGGTTGCGCTCGGCTAGCCGCAGCCATGGGGGAATGGTAGAGGGGTGGTCCGGTGAATTCGAGCTGAGTAATTAATAAAACCGACTAATACCACAATCAATTACGAGAGTCACAATATAATAATTTATTAAAGAAAGATCTAACTAAACAAAACCAATCGAAATAAAATAAAATAAGATCTCTCGCTCTCTCTTCAGTTTATCCAAACTTACACGCTACCCGGTACATCAAGTCCCTAATACACTCCCGGTGACTACTCAGTTCACCGACGGAAGGGGTTTGCCTAGTGCAAATGAAATTAAATAGTTCGTTCCAAATAACAGAATAATTACGCGATAATATTCCCTAGGTCCCTGCTAAATTTCGGACTAAAGTCTACGGCGCGCACACAAACGAATGATACAAACAAAATTCAACAATCACCAACGCACGGGCGGCGATGATAAGCCGATCGCGGCAGCGGTCACGCGGCAAGGTCAGAAGGACCCTGGCTCGTCGCGAAACGCTCGGCGACGCGAGAATCTCCGTGTGCGTAGGAAGCTGGCCAAGCGCCTGCTCTACCTACCGGTAATGCGAACGTGCACAGGCAAATCGGCACAATGAACGAGTGCGTTTCCCGGTGAAGCCGGGGCGATACGGACACGGGCCGTTTTCGCTTTCTTCTCGCGGTGTACCCGAAAGGCTGACGCCGTCGACAGAGGTAGCGAAATTTTCCATACGCGAGAAAACGGCACAGAGACCCGCACGTCGCACACTCGGAGTGACTCTACGCTACAATGACAAAACGACGGATTGGATTCCCCCGGATTTCCCGGCCGACGCCGCTCGCGAGCTCAGTACCGGTAACGCGAGCGTCACTTTCCGACGCTTTTCTCGGACACAACACTAATAAATAAAGTCGGCGCACAACATTCATTCTGTTATGCCGCAGAAATCCGGTTAGCTACTCCGGGTTACGCGGTAAGGGTTTTTGGGATGATCTGGTAGAGGGTTGGAACCTACGTGAATTGTTAACACTGTTTATTCGAGTTATTGTTAAAGGATATTTAACGGTTTCAAAAACTATAAATTATTCTTAATAATTTATTAACAAAGTTCACTCGTAATTTATTAACAAAGTTTATTTAACTAATTATTTAGTTAAATAGCGGTTATCCTTTTAACGATTTAGTTATCCACGTATTACTATGTTCTCAACTTATCTCGCGTAATCACAGATTATCTCGAAGTACCCGTAGATGTACACTTTGCATCCTTGAGATTTCCAGTTACAATACCTTGGAAACGATTACTCGTATTCAACCGTACTAGTCAAACTGCCTCGTACCTGCTCTCGATCCTCTATATATTTTAGTTGAGAGCAGGTTGTCAGCTTAATTTCGAGGACAGGTTTATTATTTACTTAATTCTCATAAACAAATCTCTTTCCAAATCTTCGCTTTTTCGCGAGCGAGATTTGGAGCATGTTTTATATTTCATAATTCTCGCCTCGGTATTCTCGAGTCGATGCTCTGGTTACCGAGGCGTTCGCGATTGCCTAACTGCTGCGTCAGCAGTATTGGTGCGCGACGCTCGACGTTCGACGCTCGATGTACGCTTGATGCGTAACGCAATCGCGTGTGTCTCGCAATCAAAATAATCGGTGCCGAGACTTTTTGAAATAATTCGAAATAATGCTATATACTATGTGTTATATTCCCGGGACACTACAATTCGACGAACTAAAACTAATCGACGAGCGAAATATTCGTTGCGATGGGCTTACCGGTACAAGATTGAATAGAAAAGAACGTCGAAAAGCCGGTCAGCTGCCTCCGTCTCTCGAATATTCGGGTTAACACTCCTCGGTCTCGAACATCCTTCCTTCCCTCAAAAATATACGCCGGAGAGAGCCCGTCGACGATGCACCGTCACGTACACCGTTCCCCAGGAGAATCCCCGAATATTTGTTGACACTCGTCGATCGCGATCGCTTGAACCCCTCCCGCTCTAGTTCCCACGGCCTAGCTTATGCTAAGTAGCGCCTCGCAGGACCGCCTTGCAATTATACTCCTTCGCCCGGCACGCACGTAGATATTTGAATTCGGTGCCGTCCGCCGACGCAAAATCGCGAACACGGCGACGAAGAAGCGGTGCGATAGCAGATGACAGCCGACCAGATAGAGCGTTCCGGAAGCTAAAGCCCGAT